>PVJH01010678.1:0-72580 GCA_004026705.1 Nesogale talazaci | reverse complement strand
CCTTTCATATGTAGATGATGAGCCTTGCCTGGTGAGAGTGAGAAGGACGTGAGAAGGAGGACACTTTGAGGACAAATGTGTGCTGGAGCCTTGCCATAGTATTTTCAGTTGCCTCATGGTGGTAGTTACATAATATGGTGTCAATTTGGGACTTAAGAGATTTAAGAGTGAAGGAGTGGAGTTTGGTCTGTGAAATGGGTCATAACCAATGAGGCCTCTGTGTGGGCATGGCCTTCTGCTGAGGATTCTGGGAACCCTAGTATTTCTCGTTGGAGGTAAAAAAACACTCTCTCTGCTCACACCCTGAGAGACAAAGCAGCTAACAAGGCACATGGAACCACGCTAATGTCCTGAGTTGGAGAAGCGACCTGGAGATCCCTGCTAGTGCTGAGATGTTTACAATGCCACTGGATCCACAAGACTTTCCACCAGCGGGCCTGTGATCTTCCTGATTTCAGCATCACTGAATGTGTTTCTTAAGTCTGAAGAAGACTTTATAGAACAGTGAAAAAAAAAAAGAATTGACAAGATGGAATAATACAGTTGGTTCAACAGTGGGCTCAAACATAAAAGCGATTACAATCATGGTGCAAGACTGGTGCAGTGTTTCATTCTGTTGTGCATACAATAGCTATCAGTGGAAACAGACTCAGCGGCACTCAATAAGAGCAGTTTACACTTTCAAGAAACCCTGGTGGGTTACAAGGTAGGTTGCTAACGACAAGTCCAGCAGTTCAAACTCACCAGCCATTCTAAGAGAGACTAGTGAGACTTGTTCTGCTCTTATAAGGATTTAAAATCTAAGAAAATCCAAGAGGCAAGTCTCTTCTTAACTATGTGGCCACTGTCAGTCTGAATCACATCCTATTTTCCAAGAGATGCATACTTTTCTCCTTCATCTTCCCCTTTCTTCTTTTTGCTCCTTTGGTTTTTGTGATTCTTCTCTTTGTATTTTTTTATTTTTCCTGAAACAAATTTTTTGATTTAGATCATATGGTATTTACTCCTCATATTCACAAACATCAAAAGGATGGCAATCTGTTTGATATCCTGCAGATGAACATGCGCTAAAAAGTGGCATTGGCAATTGGGCGCTTGCTGCCCACTGGGCACCAAGCAGTGATGTGCTAAAGATCTGGCATATTTTTTCATAGAGAAGAATGACATTCATGAAAGTTGCATCTAAAACAAATTATGTACCAAATGTTTGCCTCGATAAGTATTTGGACCATTACTTATCTCTTACTTATTTCCTCACAGCCTTTACCTTTCAGCTCTAGTGCTGATACTTTGCCGCTCAATAGGTATGTCCCTTTCTCATGTTACAGCGAATTCACTAGAGTTTCTCACACCAGCCCCAATGTGTGTTATGAGAACCATGCCAGGCCTAGAAATGAGAAGAGCATGAGCAAAAGGTATATAAAGGATGTTACACAATATTTCTGATAGTATCTTTTGTCACTTTTCCCTGGCACATGACACTGGCCCTGGAAAACTAGATGCCTTTAATTTTTATATCGCAGATGTCAGAGACCACTAGAAGACAACCTAAGCCTTCGAATGAAAAAGTCTACATTTTAAAGACCTCCCTAGGGAAGCTAACTAGATATACCACCGGTGGCCATGTGACACGTGGTAACCTCACTGTGACAGAGGTGACTCCTGTTTCATAGGGTTTTCCATTGAAACGTTGACAGTAGATTATAAGGCCTTTCCTCTATCGCACCTCTGGGTAGACTAATCTTTTGGTTAGCAGTGAAGCATCCAACTCATTTGCATTCAGGAACTCCAGCTAGAAATGTAAGATCATGTATGTCAAGGAATTTACTTGAAAGCTTAGAAATTGAAGTCAGAGGTGGTAATATTAGGCCCAAGAACTCATGGCTAGACTTCCAGGATCAGGATCAGAGCTCAAAGGAGCTACTTTCTTTTATGCTAATTTGCTGAATTCACTGAAATTTTTTATTTTCAGACTAAAAACAGAGCTTGTTTTCTCTCAGATTCCATTAACAAATACTTAAAATCATGTGGTATTTAGATAGAATTCCTATATTCTAACATTGAGAAGTATTTTAAGACTGGGTTGGGAGTGGGAAAAAGTACCTTCCCATTGCTCACTCCTAGCAGGCTGATTGTGACTCAGTGACCCCTGAGCACAGCAATTCTCAACCTGTGGGTCGTGACCCTCATGGGGATTAAACAACCCTTTCACAGGGATCATCCAATTCATAACAGTTACAACATTAAAGTTATGAAGCAGCAACGAAAATAAATTTCTGGTTGGGGGCTAACCACCAAATGAGAAACTGTATTAAAGGATTGCAGTATTAGGAAGGTTGAGAACCACTGCCTTAGAACATAGTAGATGCATGCCTGCAGGTTAAAGAGGCTTTAAATATTCATGGCAGCAGAAAACCTACTTTTTCATGAAGGCAACTGGGGATTTTGAACTGCTGAACTTTCAGTTTGCAGTCGAACGAGTTTTTAAAAAACCCAGTAAAAAAATAAGAATGGTTGGGAGAACTTAATTTAAAATGCCTCTTCTATTTAGTTCCCTAAATTCTCACTCTTTTATTGCAGGACATCCTCATTATTTTTGTCTGATGTACATACTACAATAACAACCCATAACCTGGTCCCTAGTTTCCTTTTCATCCTCAGCAAAATCACCATGGTTCCCCTTTCCTTATTCTTCCTTTTACAAATGTTCTAATTTCATTATAAGGTATTTGTTTCTTCTTCCATGTCACTTCAGTCCAGCTTGGAATGGGTCTCCCCATTTTCCCATTGGCCCTATCATCTGGCAGAGCTTTCTTGGTCACTGGGAGACACAGAAGGCAAGGAAGATCCCACATGAACCTTCTCTACTTCTCAATGTTTTTTTTTTGTTCTCTGTGAGAAGCGTCTTCCTGCCATTGTTGCTCATCCCAACAATTTGCAGGTCCTGTCTATTCTTTTTGACAGGGCCTCTGGGCTTACTCACACTTGAGAATGTGGAAAGTCAATGTGTTAGTCTGGGTAGACTAGAGAAACAAATTCATAAACACACATTTGGGTATAAGGGGAAGGTTTATATACAAGGGGAATGGAACATTGAGAAAGCATCCCAACCTAATCCAGTCCAAGTCCACAAGTCTGCTATTAGCCCATACAGCTGATACCAGTCTATAAAGTCTTCTTCAGCTTCAGGAGGCACATGTAATGATGCCAGGATAATCACAGGCCAGTGGTGCAGAGTCTTGTGTATCTGATATGGTAGAAGCATCACAGCACTGGAAGGAGTCTCTATGCAGCTTTTCCCGATTCAGAGGTCTGGTTCCATCAGGTTAAGCCCAGGTCACTTCTCTCCTGAGATATTTTGCAGGGAGATAACATTGTGTGTTGTCAGTAGAGCAGCTCCAAGTGACCGAATGTATAGTCTCTCACCTCCATGGGGAAAATATCATGAGATTTCCCAGAATTCTCAGAGAAAGCTAAGCCCACACGGTTGTCTCATTGGCTTTCTCCAGAATGACAGGCTAGACTCCACCCCTACATTCCCAATCATGAAATTGGCACCAAAGTACATGACCGCCACAGTCAAGATCATCAAACACGTCTTCAGGGAGCCTCAAGGTTGACTATCAGGACTAGTTCCAAACTACACTTTCCTTTTGGTATCATCCTGAAGATAATCCTGAAAATTTCAAACTTCTTTTTTGCCAGGTTTTTCTGTTAGTCCTGTAGTAGCTTGAAAGGAGGATTATCATCCTGCTGATTAGGTGTATGGGATAATAACAGTATGTCCAGAGCCTGAGTCCAACTATATGTTATTCTATATAATGGCTCTGTGCTCTAAGGAACCCCTCTCAGAGTAACCAATAAGATACACAGGCATTGCTTTATTGGATCAGCTCAGACCCTATTACCGAGCTCTTGAAAATAGAAATTTAGTCATTTTGGCAATAGGAGCTTGTGACGATTTTACCAGCTCCTGTTGTTAAGAGTTGTCCCCTGGGTTCTGACTCATCGTGGTGCTATGTACAGCAAAAGGAAACACTGATAGATCTGTGTGCCTTCCACACAATGGTTATGTTCAAAGCCATTATTACACCCACTGTGCCAGTCTGTCCAGTCAAAAGCCACCCCCCCCTTTTTTTTTTTTCAAATTCCATTACACTTTACCTAGCATGATGTCCCTTTTCAGGAATCCATTTCTCCCGATGACATGTCCTAAGAGGGTGAGGGTCTCACCATTCTTGCTTCTAAGGACCATTTTGGCTACACTTCCGACAATACGATTCTGTTTGTTCTTTCACCAGCGCATGGCACTCTCAGTATTCTCCAAAAGCATCATAATCCAAATGCTTCCATTCTTTTTTGTCTTCCTTAATCAACATTCAGCTTTCACAGGCATACTAGGTGACTGAAAATACCATGGCTTGAGTTGCGCATACCTTAGTCTTCAAAGTGGCATCCTTGTTCTCAACACTGTAAAGTGGTCTTGTGCAGTAGATTCACCCAGCACAAGGTAGCTTCTATTTCTTGACTGTTGTTTCTATGTGCATCGATTGCAGATCCAAGGCAAATGAAACCCTTGACTATATGAATCTTTCTTATATGTATCCTGATGTTACCTATTAGTCAAATTATGAGGATCTATATTTTTACATTGACTTGTAATACATATTTAAGGCTGAAACCCCAGATCTTTAGCAAAAAGCGCTTTAAGTCTGTCACCTCTTAAAATGGATGGATGTCAACTAGTTATTTTCACATAGCTATTCCGTGTATTACTTCCATCAGTATTGGACTTTGGTAGAATTCTCAAGTTTCTGCACCACTAGTTTTAGTGGTTGGTGTGCAAATTTGGATACTAATTGCTTTGCTTTAACTGACTTTCCTTGAACACAGATAGATATTATCTTATCATGATAGGTTGTACTTCAAGATAGATTTTTAAATACCCCTTTTGCCCATGAATGTAATTCAATTCCTATTTAATTTTTCAGTCCGGGACTAATAATCATATGATTGTCTGAGTCAAAAGAGTCAATACCCATCTATTTTAACTCATTGGTACTTTATGTAGTCCATCTCATTTTTCACAATTTCCAATTTTCTTGGAGTCCTATTTTTCTAATCATTGAAATATTCTGTTTATTTATTACGGCTACCATGCCAGTCTGTCTAGTCAAACACTTCCCAGCAACTGAATGCCCCAAAGGCTTTACTCCATCCCTACCATTATGGAATAGTCTGCTTTGAGAAGGCAACCCTTGCTCAGTTTTGAGTGCCTTAGGGCTCATCTTCCGGCGCTACATCTGACAAAGCTCTGCTTTTGTTTGCTAAGTTTTCAGTAGCTGACAGTGTTCCAATGTTATCGATAGGATTTCCATGTCTAATTCTTCAATGGTCAGTCTATTCCTCCTCCATAGTCTGTTGTTAGTCTGGAATCTCTGCTTCTAGTGTTCACTTTGAGTGACCCTTCTGAGAGTTGAAATACCAGCAACATAACTTCCAGCCTCACAACACAGAAATCACCACAGTACGACAAACCGCTAGACCATGGATGGAAATGAAGCTTAGAAGGGCCATATGAAGTCACTACATCTCAGCTATCATACACATACAAAATCTGGTGAGGAAAGACTTTAAAGACACTGTAGTAATAGCTAGCTTCTCAAATTCCAAGTTAGGTTTAGAAGAGCAAGTGTGCCAGGTGGCTCATGGTGGGAAGGAAGAAGACTTGAAGCATGTTTACCTATGCTGCATTGATTATGCAAAGATATGCAAGTGTGTCATCATAATAATTTATGGTTAACATTGAGAAAAATGGGATTTCCAGGACATTTGCTTGGACTCATATCAGAGGAAATCTTGGTTTACTCCAGAAAAGGTGTGCATCAGGATTATATGCTTCCACCATATTTATTCAATCTGCATTCTGAGCAAAGAAAAACACTGCATCAGGATTGAAGGGAGAATTATTAACATTCAGATACAGATCAATGACACAACCCTGTGTTCTGTGAAACAAGGACTTGAAGCACTTGCTAAATAAAATTAAAAAAAAAAACACTTTAGCCTTCAGTATAGATAGCAGCTCAACGTAAAGACAAACAAAGCGCTCATACCTGCACCAATAAGCAACACCATGATGAATCAGGAAAATATTGAAGTCATCAAAGTTTTCTTTTGACTTGTATTCACTGTCAACATTCTTGGAAGCACCAGGAAAGAAATCAAATGGCATATTGCATGTGGCAAATATGCAACCAAAGACCTATGTAGAATGTTGAAAAGTAGAGAGGTCACTGTCAAGACTAACAGAGCTCTGGTGTATGGTGATTATGCTCTGGGATATGATTTGCATGAATGGCAGTGTGAAACTTGGAACGTCAACTTGGGAGAAAGACTTGGTTTCTACTCCTGTGAATAGCTATCATCCCAGGAACCCATGGCAGGTTGCTATCGATCAGCATTGGCACTGTAGCAATGAGGTTATCTTTTTGTTTCTGTTAGGACAACAGTATGCTTGACCTAAGCTATGGTATTTCCAATCACCTTGTACATATATGTGAAAGCTGAACAGGGGATAAGAAATATTGGAGGACAATTGGATTATGGTGCTGGCAAACAATACTGAATAGATATGTTATGGATGAATAGACAAATGAGTAAATCTTTCTTAGAAGAAATGCAGTCAGAATAGTTTTTATATAGGCAGATGGAATACTTTGCATCTCATCATTTTGACATGGTATCAGGAGGAATCATTGCCTGGGGAAGGGTACATCTGGTAAGGTAGGGGGTCCAATTGAGGATGAACTTCAGTGAGACAGAAAGTGTTTGGAGCCATGGATTCAAACACAGAACAGTAGTGAGAATACCATAGTGTTGAATAGTATTCTATTTTATTGCACATAGTAATATGAGTTGGAATCAATTGAACAGCACCCGCTGACAACATTAAATGTTTGTTAATAAATGTCTAAATATTTTGGAATTTTTTATTAATTTATAATTTCAATATTATCATAAAAGTACTTTGTACAATATACTTAAAAGGATTGAAAAGTACTCCGGATCCTTTTAAGTATATTGAGCATTGTTTTATGTCCTGAATATAGTCTGTCATGGTAAATATTTCATGGGCATTTAAAAGGCTGTTTTACATGGGGAATTCAAAACAGATGATCCCTTCAGGATCAGTGGTGAAAGTGGTAATTCTGGGAGGGTGGAGGGAAGGTGGAGTAGAAAGGGGGAACCAAGTGCAGTTATCTACATATGACCTCTTCCCTGGGGTGTGGACAACAGGGAAGTGTTTGAAGGGACACATAAGACATTGTATGATATGCCAAATAATGACAATTTGTAAATTATTAAGGGTTCATGGGGGAGGGGGAATATGGGAAGCTTATACCGGGTGCCTAAGTAGAAGGAGAATGTTTTGAGATTGATGATGGCAACAAATGTGCAAATGTAGTCTGCATACAATCCATGTATTTATTGATCAAGATGAGAATTGTAAGAGCCCCCAATAAAATGATTTATTAAAAAAAGTTAGTGAAAAAAAATGACTGTTTTGTTCTATTGTTAGGAAAAAAGCCTATAAAAATCAATTAGGTTGAGTCTTTGTTTTGTTTTAATATTCTACATCTTCAAAATTTCTGTTCACATATGCCATCAAATATTGAGGTAAAAAAATCACTGACTTTATTTCAAAATTTTGCTTCATGTATGTTGAAGTTTTGCAATTATCTGCATATATATTTAGGCTTGTTATTCCTTGTCTATGAATTGACCTTTTAATTGTTACAAAATGACCTTTATCATTGACATTCTTTGCTTTGAGATTTATATTGATTTTAATCTGACCATTCTTGCTTTATTTTTTGAAAATTTTCTTTTCCCTTCTTTCACTCTTACTGTTTTTGTAGTGCATTTCTTGAAAATTGTACGTTTGCGGATACAAAGAAGTATTGCTACTAAGTTTCCACTATATACACAAACTGTTTATTCTAAAGAAAACATTCAACATGTTTGTGACCAGTGAGTAGTGGGGGACAAGTTCTCAGTAGCACATTTGTTTCAGTGTTGTGTGCCTTCTAGAAAAATTGTCCAGTAAGAACTGTGGCAAACAAGGGCATCTGCTTGGTCAGTAAGTTCCAGGCAAACCTGTCTTAGTTACAGAAACTGTTTTCGGGGGATTCAAAGGGGACTGTCAATAGATTTTCTTGAAGGATGGAGGATGAGTCTTGGGGTTGCTAAGGATGGAGTTTTAAGAAAATTGAAAACTGTATTGATGAAAAATAGGCCAAGACAGCTGTATGAAGGGAATTTCTTAGGACTATTTTTACACCATGACAATATGCCTGATGCTTTGATAGTAGCAAAGGTTGTCCTATAAGAATTTTGCCTGCAAACATTACCGCAATACCAGTATACATACAATACTTCCCTTTTGGACTTTTATTCCTCAAACTCAACAAATTTTACAAGGAACACAGTTTGAATCCCTTGAGGATGTTCAAATTGTGTTTTGATGTGGAATAATTATTCATAATTATTCAGGGAAGGGTTAGAGAGATTGAAAGACTGCCTTCAGAAATGTATAGACTTAGATAAAGTACATATCAAGAAACAATACCTTCATATTTCATTTTTAATAAAGGTTTGACATTTGAGCAGTTTTTTAATTACCCTTATATTTTGATCTTGAGTTGACAAAAAAATCTCTCAATTTAAGCCATTTATTAATATGGTTAAGTTTAAATAAAGGAATTTTCTATATTTCCTGTGTTCCCATCTGTTTTTTTGGGGGGGCATCACTGCCCTCTTGTGGTCATGGGAGCTAGCCAGCCTTGCTGCTGCTGGATTTGAACCGCGAAGCCAGTGGGCTACAGTCCTGCACTCAACCACTATGCCACCGGGGCTCAGCCCCTCCCATCTGTTTCTTGATCCTTCTTTTTCCCCATTTCTTTTCTGCTTTCTTTTGGACAGTTTATTTGCAATAATCCCACCTTATCTCCTTAATTGTCTTAATCTCAATTATTTGGTGTATTATTTTAAAAGTTTTAAATGTGCATCTCTAATTTAAATATATCTGTATATATATATCTCTTAAAATATATATCTCTTAAAATATATATGGCTGCATCAGTTTAAATTCAAGCAGTTTCATATTTCCCATAAAACATTATAATTCTATTTCTATCCTTCTAACCTCCTTGTTATTGTCATTTTGTTTTATATATGCTAGGCCTAGTGCTACATTGCCATTCATTTTGAAGTCGATTTTTTCTCTTTGTAAACTAAAGTATTCTAGTTTTTACCCCATTAAAATGCATTCAACTACGATAATTTAAAAGGAAGGTAAGGAATATGAAGTCATAGAATATATTTTATATTGTTAGAAAATTTTTTCTTAAAATTCCATTTAAAGAAAAAGATACTATATTAATTGTTTAAAAATGTAGTCAACTGCTTATCCTAATATATGTACTCAAGACTAAACCTGTTCCATCTACTGACTATAATGTTCTTAAGTTGTAAATAGAATATTCGGTACCTAGGCAGTTTTGTTATATCCCCCAAACCAAATCCACTTCAGTTTTGTAAATTCTTAGAGTAGAACTGTTTTAAAGAGTTTTCAAGGCTTTATAACTTTTGGAAGCAGACGGCTTCATCTCTTACCTGAAACAGCGGGTGGATTTGAATTACCAATCTTTTGTTCAGCAACCAAGTGTTTAACCACTGTGCCATGAGGGTATTTGTATGCTGTATGCTATCCAAGGGAAGCAACAATAACAAAAATAAATTACAACTATATGATGAAAATTAAGGAAAATGTATCCTTTAAGACCTACAGAGCATGTCCGACAGAACATTTAGTGTAATTGGGGAAACTATACATAGTCTGAAGGATTTCATGTTTGATTGATGCTTGTCAGGAAACTAAATTCCTACAGCATTCTCTTTCTAAGTATTTAGAAAAAAATAAGGTAAATATTTAGTGAACATATTGTCTTCTGCTTAGTGTGTAGAAAGGATGAGTAGTGAATTACTCATGTTTTAAGTAAGTTAGAAAGAGTCAACAAAAAACAACAACAACAACAATGAAAGAGTCTCGTGTCTGTGTAGCACAAAGGACAAAGACAAATCTTGGTAGACTATCTTTGGTAGAAGTTTCTATGGAGACAATATGAGGGCTCACCATAAAGCGTGTGATGGCGAGGCTAGGGGTATGTGTTAGCTACCAAGAAGTTAACCAAAGTTTAATTCTACATATTTAAAAACACACCACTTTTCTATAGTGCTATCTTCTAGGTTGTCTTTATTTTAAGTCACAGATCTACTTGGAGGCTTCTCATGGGTCATCGTGGAGCCAGTGGTATATAAGCAAAATCATAGTCTGTGAGACCTGTCTTAGATTTGACAAAGTTATTTTTAGATCTTTTTAAAACTGAGATTCTCAGCAATGGCCAGACTTATTATTACATGAAGAGAGAATTTCTTATGCCCCCCCAAAAATTGTAATCTTGGACATCCACGAGTTTGGGTATTATGGAATACCCGAGATATATCTTGCTCCAATTAATAGGATCATGCTACTCACTATAAAAATGCCCAAGGGCAGACTCGAGAAAATTCCATTAGAGTGGCCATTTTCAGAGGTCTGTGCTGTAACCCAACCCATCGACTTCATCACCGCTCTCTTCCATGTTGCGTAACGGATTTCACACTCTGTGGCTTGGATCTGTGGTTCAAACTCTTCCCTCATCAAGGATTTCAAATTGTTAGGTTCTAGACTCCAAACACCCACGCCTTCTGCAGCTCCTGCTGCCATGGCAGCTCCCAGTGCAATTATTTCTGTAGTACAAGGCTTTACTACTGGAATGTGCAGAATGTCGGCTTGCAGCTGCATTAAAATCTTGTTCTTTGTCATTTCTCCATCTACCTTCAAATGATCAAACGGAATTCCACAATCACGGTTCATAGCCTCCGTAATCTCCCGGGTTTGGAAACAAATAGCTTCTAATGCAGCAAAAGCAATATGGCATTTATTGGTGAATTGCGTGAGACCACAGATAATCCCTCTTGCACTGGGCTCCCAATATGGTGCGTATAATCCTGAAAATGCTGGGATGAAGTAACAGCCATAAGAAGTGCCGACTTCTTTGGCAAGTGCTTCTATTTCTTCTGGACTGTCTAGAATCCCAAGATTGTCTTTTAGCCAACGGACAACAGCACCAGCTATAGCAACAGAACCTTCCAAAGCATAAATAACTGGCTTGTCTTTGCCTAGTTTGTAAGCCACTGTGGTCAGAAGCCCATGCTCAGAAAACACACACTTTCGACCTGTATTACATAGTAAGAAACAGCCTGTTCCGTATGAGTTTTTGGCCTGTCCTTCCTCAAAGCACATTTGTCCTATTAATGCTGCAGATTGGTCCCCCAAGCATCCAGATATCGGCACACCCACCAACGACCCAGTTTTCATTTGGCCATATACCTCTGAACAACTCCAAACTTTGGGAAGCATGTCCATTGGGATTTCAAAAAAGTCACAGAGGTCTTTATCCCATTCCAGAGAATGAATGTTGAAAAGCATGGTCCTACTTGCATTCGTGACATCCGTACAATGGACACCTCCGTTGACTCCTCCTGTCAAACTCCAGATAAGCCACGAATCAATTGTGCCAAAAAGAGCTCTACCTTCTTCAACAGCCTTTTGAACTTGTCTCACATTGTCTAGCATCCAACGAAGTTTTACTGCACTGAAGTACGTGCTCAGTGGAAGGCCTGTCTTCGACTTGACAAAGTTATTATTCCCTGGTATTTTTTTACCGAGATTCTCAACGGTGCCCTGACTTCTCAGATCAAGCCATACCACCGCGTTGTAGAGAGGCTCTCCGGTTAACCTGTCCCAGACGATAGCGGTCTCCCGCTGATTGCTGATGCCGATAGCTTTTATGTTGGACAGGTCAATGTTTAGTTCGTCGAGCTTCTCACACGTTTTTTCTATACATTCATAGACCGACTGTAGAATTTCCTTCGGGTCTTGTTCCACCCATCCTTCTTTTGGGAACTCTTGCGATAATTCAACTCGATAGTGAGTGAGTATTCCCGATGTTTTTGCATTGAAAACAAGAAAACGACTGTTACTGGTGCTTTGGACCACCGCGCCGACCAAAGGCCCCGCAAGTGCTTCCTTCGGGGCTGCCATGAAACCGATGGACTCGGACGGTTTGAATGGTTGCCTAGGTGACAGCAGCGCTGGGAGGGGCGGAGCAGGAGGCCCGCAGCGTGCCTCCGAACATCCGCAGCTTTCGGTGGACCAAGCAGCCTTTATCCGTTAATTGCGGAGGCCCCTACCTGTCACAGGTCGGGCCCCAACTTCTTAATTACTTAAGAAAATGTTTTTTTTTTTTTTAATGGAAATCCTATATTTACCCTTGTACTTACTGTTACTGGTGCCTTCCATTCTTTTATAAGGACCCACATTTCTATCTAATATAATTGATACAATCTTCTTTCTGCTTGAAAGCTTTTCTTTAATGCTTCTTGTAAGGTAAGCCAGCAGGAGAATTCTTCCAACTTTTGACTGTCTGAAAGATATTTCATCTTAATATTTTAAAACTTTCACTGTAGATATAGAATTCTATTTGACAGTAATTTAGGGTTGAATAAAATAAATGAAACTTCGTTTTCTTAAATTTCAGAACTTTAAAGCTGCGGGCTACTGCATGGCCTTCTCTCATTGTATCACATGCAAACTCACTGTCATTCTTCTTTTCAATGTTTCTTTCTCCCTCCTGTGGCTTGGCTCGCTGTGCTGCTAACCAAGGTTGAGTTTGGGTAGTGCTTTCTTTCATTTGGTTTTCGTATTTCCTGTGCTTGTGGTCCTTTATCTACTTGGGCCTCTGGGTTTATGGGTTTCATCAATTTTTGAAAACTTGGGTCATTCTTTCTTCAAATATTTTATTTTATTTTATTTTACTTCTCTCTCTTTTTTTATATTCACATCATCTTCCCCATCCCCAAACAAAAAACCAAACTTCTTTGTGATTCAATTGATTCAAACTCATAATGACCCTATAAGACACAGTAGAAGTGCCCCACAGGGTCTCAAGGGGAATAAATCTTTGTGGAAGCAGAGTGCACCTTCCCTCTCCTGCAGAGTCACTGGTAAGTCACTGGTTCAAACCACTGGAACTTTGTAACTGGTGCTTAACCAGTGCACCCACTACGGCTTTGTGCATCTCCTCAGTAGCTTCAAATTATATATATATATATATATATATATATACACACACACATATATACATACACACACACACACACACATTGGCTCTTGAAGTTGTCTCCCAGCTTATTGTTCTGCTCATTTGTTTTTTGTTTTTCTTTTCCCCAAACCATTTTATTGGGTGCTAATGCAGTTATCATATCATTCCATAATTCAATCACATCAGGCAATATTGTACAATCGATACCACAATCAATTTCAAAATTTTCTCTTTCTTCTTGAACTCCTTGGCATCAGTTCCCTCTTACACTCCGCCACCCACACTGTATTCCCAAGAACTCTTATTCTATTTTCTGTCTCAATAGTTTCATCAGTCCATATTTTTAATTCTTTGTGTGTTTGGTTCTGGGTAGTTTCTATTGCTATGTCTTCAAATTCGCTAATCTTTTTCTTTTGTATCCTCTGTCTAATATGTGATTAATTTATTATAACACACATTGAAGTTTTTTATACCTAAAAGTCCAATTTGGGTCTTTTAGATATGTATTAAGCTCTTTTGAATATTAAGCTTTTTTGAATATATGGAGCACTGTTACAATGAACATTCTAATTTTCTTTTCCTGTTGTCAATATTTGTGTCAGTTGTAGCAGGGGGTACTGAAAAGTTTTACAATTCTACTGGGTATGTAAGAATGTCCCCTCTCAGAAGGAGATTTCCATGACCATCATGAAAGAAGAGCCACTGGCAAAGAGTGCACAAGGCAGAAGTGACACCAGAATCTGAAGCATTGAGATCTTGAGACAGAGCAGAAGACTCATGCTGAGACCATGAGGTAGGATGGTAGGTTTTGCAGCCATTGGAATAAGGCAGTGCCTATGGGAAAACTTGGCTGAGAGATTGAGGACCAGAGAGAAACATCTCTGCCAGCGTGACTGAGGAGTTGTGAACAAGAACATGGTACCCATACCATTTTGGAACCTGCTAGTTTCCTAATAAGCCTCTATAATTGTATAATCTGTGAGTTCTGTGTTGCCATTGCAATAAATAAATAGAACTCAGCACAGAAGCAGATTGTCCTCTTGGAAGTTGGTATTAGAATAGGGTACAGAAGGATGGAGGTGTGCTGGTCTCTGTCTTATGGCAATGAGTGTGTGTAGCATCGAATTCGCCTTTTTGGTGTGGTCAGAGGTCAGACTGGCCTCCAACTCATTTCCTCAGAAACCAAAGCGTACAAAAGAAAAAAAATAGCATGATGGAAGCCAAGTATAAATATTATTATTTTAACTAAATTGTATTTCCCATTTACATAAATTTATGAAGTCAGGGTTGACAGCTAGGAATACTAATAACCTACGTACCAAGTTTTCATCCTATAATTCAACTTACATGAATCGATTACATTTAAATAAAAATAATGCTGTTCAAATGTTTGACATGAGTAAGCACTCATATAATAAAAATTTATACAATAAAAAGATTGACCCTCAAATTGAGAAAATTTATACAAAAATTATTTAGAAGATGGCACCAAGGTAAGCAGCCCATTCAAAGTGCTCCGGTGAGTTTGGTGTCTGAGGGGTCAAGTGGAAGTGTTCTGGTGAGTGGAAAGGTCCCTACAAGTGGGCCTTCCTGTCCAGGATGGGACCCTCCCCCACATTCTGCTTTGTCTCAAGCCCCTGGGACTTGAGATTTTATAGAGATCAGAGATTTCCTGCCAGCAGGGAGACCTTTGTGTACCTCTCCACCAGACAGAGCCTTCCCCCAATCCACTGCCTGGCCTGACTATTGCTCCAAGAACAGGATGACAAGTGTGTAGAACACCCACATAGCAGTGGTCCATTCACGACTTCCACCCAAGGAAGCTGAGCCCATCTCCCATGGTTCCCCGCCGTTAGGGGGCTAGCAGTGACTCCGCTCTGCTCCCTCCCTGCAACCACCCAGGGTCCCAAGGCCAAAACCTGCAGAAGCTTTGATTGCCCTTGCTGGTGCACCCAGCACCGATGCCAGGGTCGTCTCCAGCACCCAAGCGGCCATGCTTGCTTTGTTGGCAGGTTCTGGCTCCTACCATTGCTGGGGCAACTCAGCACTCCCCACCTACCATTTCCCCTGCACCCCACCCTGCCTTGGCCTGAGCGCTGGAGAAGCCCAAGTAATCTAATGCACAGACTTGCCTGGAGCTGCTCCGCAGCCCTACCTTAGCTGCAGGAGTTTGGGAGGAGATCGGGACCTGCACACGATCTACCCTGTGGGAGAAGGGAGGGGATTGGACCATGCTAGAACCTGTAGCCTTGCGCTGCTTTGTCTGGTGACGATCAGCGCCAAGGAGAGAGCTGGTCTGGTTTCCGAAGGAAAGGGGCCCTTGCTGGGACCCATGAGAGCCTTGAGCCACTTTGTCAACCTGAGCAGGCAAGTCACACAGCCCTGCCATAGCAGGGGGTAGGGGGTCTGAGGAAATAGGGCCTGTGGCATGATCTGGTGCCTGACTGGCACAAACAGATGTTGGGAACTGGCCTTTTACAGCCACTACACCTGACCCTTGCAGGCACTCCCTCCACCAGTCCCGCCATAGAATCAGGAGTCTGAGGCACAGACAAGGACCTTTCAGGCGCAGCTGGGCTAACTCATCCAGAGACAGGGGAAAGCAGTCACTGCAAATAGGTCTCTTAAAACTTGCTGCCTGCAGTCACTGCGTCCACACGCCACTCCTGCCTCAGCGCTGGGAGTCTGAGTCACAGACAGAGCCTAACTGGCCCTGCAGGGTGAACTCACTGGAAGCTGTGGGAAAGCATGGATGGGTCCCAAATATCCAAACCCGTGACTGAACCAGGGCCTTAGAGGCTAGCCTCAAGGTACTTCACCCAGAGTTGTGGGCTGGGTTTTTCCGGGCCCACTCACTAATCAGATCAGTGGAGAGTGCATTCTAGGCCCAGAGGGCATTCTCCCCTCAAACCTAGACTGGTTCTGGAAATACAGGGGACCAGCAACCCAGTACTGGGAACAACCCCAACCCAGGGCAGGTCACACCATGCTAGGTCCAATCAACACTGACACCCATCCAGGGGTCTCGTATAGCCCTAACACCTTGTCTAGTTTTCTGCCGGAATTATCCATCAGTTAAATTGAGTTCCCCATAGCTGGCCCCAATGGTGCACACCACCTTTTACTGCTGCTGATTTTTGAGTCACCTCAGCACCTACCTATACAGAAGTCACACCTATATCCACAGTAGGCCATTCGTGACTATTGTAAACACCATTTGCCAATCACACTTCGAGAGTAGGCAAGGCCCCTTGGTCTCCTAGGAATATGGCGCCCACCTCTTCAAAAGCATCATGTAAACAACACCATACCACATCACTCACAATGTGTAAATAAGAAAGACAAACCTTATCAACAGAACTAATGACACAGAGTGTCCACTACAGTGGACCTGCCACAAAAAGAAATTTCCAGAAGACTGTTTGGAGTAGTACATAAGATAATTTATACAGAGTAAAGATGCAGTAATAGAGCAGATGAAGGCCATGATAGAGGGCATGAAATCCATTCAACAATGGGAAATACAGGAATTAAAAGAGGAGATAGCCAAATCTTCACACAAGCTCATCCATCTCTAAAATAGAATAGAGGAGACTGAGAGCTGTATCAGTAATCTTGAAGATGATCACGTAGACCCAAGCAAACGGAAAACGCAATCAAACAAAATTGTAAAAGAGGCAGAAGAAACCCTGACATTAATGATCTATGCTATGAAAAGGAACAACAACTGAAATATTGGCCTACCTGAGCAAGACACAGCAAAGAGGTCAACAGCTAAATTAACAAGGGAATTTTCTGCAAGTAAACATCTCCACCCTAATGATTGAGAATCAGTCACTCATGCAGGAAGTAGAGAGAATGCCAAGTAGACTAAACCCCAAGAGGAACCCACTAAGACATATCATAGTTAAATTATCCAACTTTGAGGAAAAAGAGAAAATTCTAAGGGCAGCAAGGGAAAGGAAGAGGATCACTTACAAAGGCTCTCAGGTTAGAATATGTGCAGACTTGTTAACAGAAATCATGAAGAGAAGAGAGTGCCCTAATATCTTCCAGAAGCTAAAAGATAACAATGCCTCCCCTAGAATTCTCAACCCTGCAAAATTGTCTCTTAAAATAGTAAGAGAGATAAGGTCTCCCAGGACAAGAAACTACTTCAAGAATATGCTGTAAGACATCCAACCCTGAGGAAGATGTTTGCAGACTCACTATGGCCAGAAGACCAACATCCACCGAGCACAAGCAGGAGAACACCATGCAGCCCAAATGATACCAGTCGCTTAGAAAATATGGCCACAGGAGGAAAACATGGCAACAAAGAAGCCTCCAGCAAAAAAAAAGCACAGCAATAAAAAAGGTGATGGAAAGTCACCCAAATCAAAAGGCACGAGATGGCAGCCAATGAACTCACTGGTTGGGATAATAACTCTAAATGTAAATGCCCTCAATTCCTTCATTAAAATAAAGCACCTTTTAGACTGGATAGGGCAAATGATCCATCAATTTGTTGCCTGCGGATCTTCAGATCGCAGACAAGAATAAACCATGAATAAAACAGTGGAGGAGAATATAGCAGGCAAATGATGACACAAAAAGAGCAGAAGTTGCAATCCTAACCTCACACAAAATTGATCCCAAGGTTTAGACCATAAAAAGAGATAAGGAGGGGCACTTTATTATGCTCAAAGGATCACTTTACCAGGAACTTGTGAGCATAATAAACATATATGCACCAAACAAGAAACCGATGAGATTTGTCAGACTATTCAGAACATGAAAGAAAATCAAATACTCAACAATTATAGTAGGGAACTTTAATATACCAGTTTCAGAGAATGATAGATCATTGGGTAGGAATCTCAGCAAAGAGACTATAGAACTAAAAATATAATTAGGCAACTAGATCTAATAGATATATTTAGAGGTTTTCCATCCAAATTCAAGCCCACGTGGCACATTTTCTAAGATAGACCACATGCTGGGTCACAAGTAAAGCCTAAGTAAATTAAAACATATAGAGATTATGCAGAGGTCTTTCTCTGATCACCATGTCATAAAACTGAAGATCAATAAAAGGACTACCAGGAAATCAAGGACAAACAATTGGAGGATGAATAATGAACTTCTGTGGCATGAGTGGGTACTGATCCAGATCAGAGGGGAGATAAAAAGGTTTCTAGAAGCTAATGAGAATGAAATTACTTATCAAAAATATTTGGGATATGGCAAGAACAGTCATCAGGTGTAGTTTGATTGCAAGAGTGCATATATGAACAAAGTAAGAGGGACTTTTGATGGACACAGGGTCATTAAAACTCCAACAATTAGAACAGAGTCAAAAGAATAATACTTCCAACAACAAAAGAAAAAAAATAGTAAAAATCAGGGCAGAGTTGAACCGTTGGGAAGATAAAAGAATAATGGAGAAGATCAATGTAGCAAAAAGCTGGTTCTTTCAAAGGATCAATAGAATCAACACACCCCTGGCAAAATTGACCAAAGAAAGGAAAGAGCATGCAACATTAGCAAGAGCAATAAAACAGGGGTCATCACAACAGACCCCATTGAGATTAAAAGGATAATTACAATATAATATGAAAGATTCTACTCTAATGAGTTCAACAATGGGGAAGACATGGACAAATACCTGGAAAAACAATCCCTCCCCAGACTATCCCAGATAGAGGTCAAGAACCAAAACAAACCTATAGCAAGAGAAGAAATAGATGTGGTTTTCAAGAAGCTACCAACAAAAAAATCTCCTGGACTGCATTGCCTCCCTGGGGAATTCTACAAAGCTTTCAAGGAAGAGCTGGCACTGATCCTTCATAGAGTTTTTCAGAGCATAGAAAAGGATGGAAAACTCCCAAACTCATTTTATGAAGCCAGTATAACTTTGATACCCAAACAGGGAAAGGATCCCACAGGAATAGAGAACTATAGACCAATATCCCTAATGAACGTAGATGCAAAAATCTTCAACAAGATATTGGGCAATAGAATACAAAAGTATATAAAAATGCATAATCTATCGGGATGAGGTAGGATTCATCCCAGGGATGCAGGGATGGTTTAACACCCATAAATCCATCAATATTATACCCACATTGATAAGATAAAGCATAAGAACCACATGATAATATCTATAGATGCTGAGAAATCATTTGACAACATCCAGTACTCTTTCCTAATTAAGAGACTCAGGAGAATAGGAATGGAAGGGCAGTTTCTCAAGTTAATACAAGCTATCTATGAAAGACCAACAGCTAACATCGTAGCCAATGAAGAAAAGACTAAATCAATCCCACAGAAAAGAAGACTAGACAAGGATGCTCCTGATCCCCACTGTTATTCAATATAATATTGGAGGTCCTAGCTAATAACATAAGACAACAGAAAGACATCAAAGATATCTAACTGGGATAGAAGGAGGTGAAATTATCATTATTTGCTGATGACATGATTCTGTACATAGAACATCCCCAAAACTCCACAACTGGAGTACTAACAGCAATAGAGGAATATGGAAGAGTGGCAGGGTACAAAATTAAGAAACAGAAGTCCATTGGTTTTATGTATACATCCAACAAGACCACAGAAGAGGAGATCAGGAAGGCAGTACCATTCACAATAGTGAAAAATAAATCGAAATACCTAGGGATATATCTAACCAAAAAAAGCAAAAGACCTATGCAAGGAAATCTACAAAACACTACTACAGGAAACTGAAAGTGACCTCCACAAATGGAGGAATATCCCATGCTCATGCATTGGGAGACTCAATATAATAAAGATGTCTATCTTACCTTGGGCCCTTTATAAGTTCAATGCTATCCCAATTCAAATACCAACAACCTTTTTCAGAGAACTGGAAAAAGTGACCACCAACTTCATATGGAGAGGAAAAAAGTCAAGAATTGAGCAGAGATCTCCTCAAGGAAAAGCACACAGTTGGGGAGCTTGCTTTACCTGACTTTCACACCTACTACAAAGCCACGGTGGTCAAAACAGCATGGTACTGGCATAATGATAGATGCACAGATCAATGAAAAAGAATAGAAAACCCAGAAATAAAACCATTAGCAAATAGACAACTGATTTTTGACAAGAGACCCAAAAGCATCAAGTGGGAGGGTGATGTCCTATATAACAAATGGTGCTGGAAACAATGGAAATCCATATGTAGAAAAATGAAACAGGATCTCTACCTCACCCCATGCACAAGGACAAACTCAAGGTGGATCATGGACCTAGAAGTAAAACTCCAAAACGTCAGGATCATTAGTGAAAGAATTGGGAAAAATATAAGAACCTTTGCCTAGGCAATACAAAGGCTGTCTCCAATAGGGCAATAGTGCAATAGGGGAATCTGTCTCTAATAGGGCAACAGGAGAATCTGAAATTGACAATGGGACTTACTAAGGATAAAGCATCCCTATGGAAGCAGAAAGTGACAGAGAATATTTTGAAGGTCACATGGTGGGGAAGCAATGCATGCTGAACCCCCAAAATGGACTAAATCAAGAAGGAACACTCCTGGATGAAAAATTGGGAGGAAAGAATGTCTGGACTGATGGTTCCTGGGGGATGCAGGGGAGGGGAGAGAGGAAGGGGGCATGGATAGTCTCAGGGCTGGTGAGGGGAACAACAAGTGGTCAATAACGGTGGTGAGGAGGGTGTGGGAGGCCTGGTAAGGCTGAAGTAAGGGTCATGTAACAAAGAGGAAGGTCTGAAACTCAAATGAAAGCTGAGCATGATAATGGGATAGGAGGAAGGCAGAAGTAAATAGAGGAAGGAACTAGAAGGCAAAGAACACTTGCAGAGGTCTAAACACAGGCATGGACATATGTAAATATATCATATATCTATGATAAGGAGGGAATAAATTCAGGAACATATATAGGTTTAGCACTAAGGTAGAAGCTGGACCTCGGACCCCCACCCAAGAACTCCCTCAATGTAAGAACCCTTTGTTCTATTAACCTGGTATTCTATGATGTTCACTGACCCAATACGATCACTGAAGTCAAACAGGTGCATAAGCAAATGTGGTGAAGAAAACCAATGTCACCTAGCTATCAAAGGATATAGTCTGGGGTCTCAAAGCCTGAAGATAAATAAATGGCCATCTAGCAGAGAAGTATCCAAGTTCATACAGAAGAAGTGACCACAATATGTCAAAGGATCAGGCTTCAGGCATCAAACGGGGAAAAAAAAACCAAAAAACTTATCATTGTGTGCACACCTTCCTGAGATAATCACTGAGGACATGTGGGGACATGTGCAAGAGTGGTGAAGAAAACTGATGGTACCCAGCTTTCAAAAGATATAGCACCTAAGGTCTTAAAGGCTTGAGGGTGAACAAGCAGTTATATAGCCCAGGAGTAACAAAGCCCACCATAAAAGAAGCACACCGCATGTGCGACCATGAAGTATGTAAAGAACCAGGTATCGGGAATCAAAGAACAAAAATCGTTTCATTATGTGCCCACCCTCCCAACATGATCTTTGAAGACAAAAGGGTGCAGAGGCAGACAGAGCGGAGAAATCCAATGGCACTTAGCTACCAAATGATAAATTATCTGGGATCTTGAAGACTTGAAGGTGAACAAGTGGCCATCTGATGCAGAAGCAGCAAAACCCTCATGGAAGCACACCAGCCTGTGTGATTATGAGGGGTCTAAGGGAGCAGATATTAAGCATGACAGAACAAGGATCATGAGGGGGAGAGCAGGGTGATGACCCAAGGCCTTAATGAAGGGGAGAGCAGGGTGGGGACCCAAGGCCCACTTGTGGACAATTGGACACCCCCTTACAGTGGAGTCGCAGGGAGGAGATGGGCCAGTCAGGGTGCAGTGAGGCAGTGATGAAGCATATGACTTTTCTCTAGTTCCTGAAGGCTTCCTGCCCCCAACTATCATGGTCGCTATTCTACTTTACAAATCCAGCTGGACTGGAGGAGGTACACTGGTAGAGATGGGAAATGGAAATATGGGGAACTCAGGACAGATGAACCCCTGTGGCCAGTAGTGAGAGTGGAATTACCGAATGGGTGGAGAGAAGGGGGATAGAGAGTGAGCCAATTACAAGGATCTACACATAACCTCCTATCTGAAGGAGAGACATTGGAGGAGTGGGCGAGGAGAGACATTGGGCAATTGACAAAACAATAATTTATAAAGTATTGAGGGTTGGTGGGGGACAGGGAAGCAAGAATGGAGGGGAATGAATGAGAAGCTGATATCAAGGGCTCAAGTAAAAAAGTGGTATTTGGAGACTGACGACAGCAGCAGGCATGTAAAGGTGATTGGCACAGTTCATGTATTGTGAAAAGCGATGTATGAGTCTCCAATAAAATGATTTAAAAAATTTTTAAAATTTCCAATAAAAAATTTGACTGCATATAAGACATAACTCATTCATGTAGAAATTTCTTCCCTATAACTATCCATGGAGATATTTTATTTTAAGCATTTTTCTTGACTGTGAAGACACTGCTTGGTATGGACATTATAGCCATAAATTCTATTTATAAAGGACTGATTTTTATATTAGTTTAGCTGAAAATAAAATTGAACCACTCAACAATCAGATAATATATCCCATTTATTTTAAAAGGGAAAGTTAACAAATGACGATTTGCTTTGTTTGAGTAATATTGGTTGTTTTATTTTGTGTTTAAGGAAAAATTACTTACTTTTTGAAACAAACATTTTCAACAAAAATACATGAATTGTCAGCCTAGAGTAACATCCCTATATTACTATTTTGAGAAATTATAAAATAATTATTGCCATTACCTTATTTTTTAATATGTTAAACTTGGGCTGAGCCCCGGTGGCGTAGTGGTTGTGCGCGGGACTGCGCCCCACTGGGATGGAGGTTCAATTCCAGCAGTGGGGCTGGGCCTCCTACTCCCACCACTAGAGAGCAGTGATGCCCCCTCCCCCCAAAAAAATGTTAAATTTGACAAGGAACCAACTATTAAATTTGTACTCTATTCTTTACAATCTACATTTTTTTTATCACAGGCACATTAGATTTTCTTTATATATTTTCATTTATTTACCTTTAATGCTCTTTTTCTGGAGTGCAAGTCTTAAAACATCAAAAATTATGTTCACAATATAAAGTTTAAGGCATACTCATTTATGTGGAAGACATTTGATCACTCTGTTTTGAGATGTTGCTAGAGGCAAGCATAGAAGCAAGAGTATAATCTTACACGATGACTGGGATTTCCTAAATCTTCACCTGAGATTCAGTTTCTTGGAGGATGATTGACCATGGATGTGTATGAAAAGGTTGAATCGGAATTATATTTGGTGCTGACAAAGAAATGGGCATCATCACCAGACAAGGAGGCAAGGTTATCCATGTAGTTTCTCCACCGTGTGGTAACACGTTGGGAATGTGTGTACTCCCTGCTTGCAGGCAATGTCCTTAGAGCCTACACAATGAAGACGTGCCATGGACAGCTGTTCAGAAGCATACATGTCGGTCACTTCTATCTATCTCATACCATACTGGAGATGCTCCTTGTGGTTGCCCAAATTTTGTATTAATATTATGATTCAGTTAATATAATTTTATCTTTACCTGAAAAGAGTTAATAGATGTATCGAATCTCTAGTCCTTCCTAAGCTTCCCTTAGAAAGACAGACCAAATCATTTTGGGGGTCTTCTAGGGCCTGTAGGTCAGAAATGCCCCACCTCTGCTATGGGAGATGGCCTGACACAGTGACTGCAACCACAGGCTCACACATCCCAAGGACGATGAGGCTGGCATGAGACCTGATGTGCTTCATTCTGCGGTGCACAGAGTTACTCTGAGCTGTCATAGAGTTGAAGGCACCCAAGAGCAGCCATAACAACATGCGTGAACGAGAACCCTACTAGCAACTCCTTTGGACTTATCCTTGTATAATATGAAATTGAATTTCAAGCAAATCAAGTATACTGAATTTTTAAAATATAGGTTATATCTATACATATATGCAGACTTACATAAGACATACTTTCTTCCGTTATTAATATCCTTAAGTTGACAAATTGCCGGAAGCTACCAATCGAGTCAATTCAGATTCATGGTGACCTTATGTACAACAGAATGAAACCTTGGCTATCCCTGTATCCTGTGCTCTCAATTGTCAGCAAGTTCAACTCCATTGTTAAGCTATTGCGTCAATTCAGCTCAATGACGGTCTTTCATAACTAAGCATCATGTTCTCTTCCAGTAATTGACCCCCCCTTAAAAAAAGCTCAAAGCAAGCAAACTAGACAATGTTCAGTTGTGAACCATAAGGTTTTCAATGACTAATGTTTAGAAGTAGACCTTTCTTTCTAGATGGTCTTGGTCTGGATGCTTTTCTTAAATCTAGCAACCCTGGGTGATCTGTGTGTATTTGAAATACTGACAGCATAATAGCAATATGAAAGCCATAATAGTTACAGAACACTGACAGATGGGTGGTAGAAGTTAAGACGAAACCAGTTACATTTTCCTTTTTTTTTGATACCTTCCTGCTCATATTCCTTTATAGAGAACTATTCATTTACTTGCTAGCTTCCCTGCCTGCCAAGTCCAGTAAACTATAAGTTAACTGAGAGTAAATATACCTTTGCCATTTGATAGAATCTTATGTCTTCATCATGTAGTATACTAGAAATTAAAACGTATTTATCAAGTGAATTAATAAACACCTCTGATTATGGTCTTCATTTATTAGGTGATTATCATAAAGTCAAGACATTAAAAAATTTATCTTTAGATTAGCTACTGACTACTCATTTTGCAATTTAATTTAAAAAAATTGTATGAATAGATAGAATGAACAGAAAGATAGTGGTAAAGTGAGTATAATAAAATATTTACTATAGATTCTATGTGATAGATACAATGTTGTTAGAGTTTTAATCCTTTTCTGTATATCTGTAAAAGCTTAAAATAAAATGTTGGGAAATGCAATAGAAAGAATTAGTAAAATGAAAAACAGTTGAGAGATCTACTTTGTATAGATTCCTTTATTTAGAAGGACAGTTAGATTTTTTTTGATCACTTCCTAATTTACCTCAACTGAAAGATTCCATGGTAAAATGATCTACTTATAACAGTGCATCTCATGAGAATGATTAATTGTGAATAACTTTATTAAGATACTTGCATTTTGCTCTTGTTGTAGGCATTTCCTTCTACCTTTTATAAACTGCAAATCTTAGGAATCCAGCTTCATGTCTAACTCCTTGGTTTTTAACAAGAAATTTTAAGCAGCAAGAGTTTCTCTCTTCCTCAGTTTCTCAAGAGTCAGAATCCTTAAATGCTAGCAAAGTTGAACTCCTCTTAGTCTTAAATTAGAGTGTGTGGCCTGATAGGAAGGGTACTCAACTAAATAACCTGTGATTAGAAAAGTGGACTTTTTCAGATTGTGTCATAACCAATGCATCATCACAGTGGGTAATCTTCAAAACACTGACGCATTTTTCTACATGCTGTTCCCAAATGTGCTGGACCAGCTGTTGAGAGCCATGCCATCCAATGGCCGGGAAGACCTCTTCTTGGACCACAAATCACCTGACATACTATCCCTCTTTGTCCTAATGAAGAATAGAAAAGTTAAAGTAAGCGATCATGGTTTATTACCCCTATGTCCTGTTTGGTGTGGGCTGTGTTAGTCCCAGCATCCGCACTGAGAGGACCTTGGCATTAGATATAAGCACTCATGACCAGAAATCCAGCAAGCTAAAAATCGACAGATCAGGTAGCAATTTTAGGAATGTTTGAATCTTGAAATTTTTGATTGTGTGTGTGTATTCTTTGTCATTTTCTCACTGAAAATTGCCCTGACACTGATCTCAATGTTAATGTATTCGTGCTTACATTTGACTTTGGAATATGTTTCGGTTAATTATCATTACACAGGATGAAAGATCAGAGCCCTGAGTGAGGTGCTTGGGTTTAGGAACAAAGGGACGCCAATTCAGCATCTTGGCTGTAGGCCCGACAATTATAAGAGAACATCTTAAAATGGGCGGGATCTTTCCATTTATCTATTTCTTATTCCTTCCTCACTTTTTGAATGGGAATGGGGGAAGAGGGTTAAGGGTTTGAAGGGGCTGAAATTTCCCCTTGAACATGATGTCAATATGTTGGCATGTCTCCTTTTATTAAGATGCCATCCAACTGATAACAAGTCCTGCTGTGTTTTACCAACATAAAAAATTAGACTGGAGACCGAGGAGCGGCAGGTGGCTTTTGGCACCAAGAAATAATCACACTTGATGTGGAAAGTAAAGTAAAAGGAGCCATCTGTTCACTGCAGGAGGACGTGAAAAATCACATTAACATATTGTCACTAACATCATGAAATACACAGTTAATAATAAATTTAGTTATCATGGCAAGTCGTATTGGATACTTACTCGGAAAATGCAGAATGTGAAAGATGCTCTTTCTTGCCCATTCCATCTTTTTTTTTGAGGAAAAAAATACACATATCAAAGCCCTCTTTGGTGTGTGAGTGTCTATGTGGTTGGGTGATGGGCATGGGAGGAGCGAGAGTTTCATTTTACAGCCTGGATGTGGCTTATTGTTGTTGACCAAGTGAACAAAGAAGCTTCTCCGATGGGGGACAAAAATGATACTTTTTGATTCTGTCTATTCATTGTTCACCATTAACACTCCATATATATATATTTTAACCTACTATGGAGTAAGGCAGCTGGATGGACAAAAGGTATTGTTCTGATAAAAAAAAATTGCCTAAGGCCCAGAGCATCAGACTCAGCAGTGAAATTCTTGGGGTGGCAGATAACTGCAGCGAGGAGAATCAGTGTCTGCACCCTTTTCTTGGGGTCTCTACCTGACAGACATCTGAGTCCACGCTAAGGCATTAAAGCCCTATTGTGAGTCAGGTTCCTAGTGGAGTTAGTGTGAGGTGTTCGTACACATTTTATGAGATGAACTTGTGAAAGTGATTTGATGGGGATCTTAGAGGGCACTGTGCCTGTGTTTGTGTTGCTTGCATGTGTCAACAAAATACAGAGGTTGAGAGGTTAGAAGTCAAACTGAACTTGGAAAAAGTGGGGTTTTATCACTGAGTCATTATTAGTGCTAGGTGTATCCATCTGATATAGCAGTGTGCTGTGTATTTTCTTATGGTTAGTGCTGTCATTGCCAATCTGTAATTCAAATCTATATTCTTATTAATTCCAAGTTCTCTGTCTCACTACTGTAGAGAATTGTTGCTGTACATGAATCCTAATTAATATCTTGACCGGTAAGTTTTGTCCATTTACCATTAATGATCTATTTTGCAGCAACATATAACTTTTAAAGATCTATGTGTACATATTATGGAAAAAAACATTGAACAATAATCAGACTTTTAATTTTCACTCTGAGTTTCTATAGCTTTTTAATCCTTGAGGAGTGTTGGCAATGCTGTAGGTAAGGAATTGGACTGCTAACCTCAAGGTTGATGGTTCAAATGCACCTGCTATTCATCAGTAAAAAGAGAAGGCTGTCTGCTCTTAAATATTTCCCATCGCAGAAATCCTATACTAGGCTACCATGAGCAAATTTCATTTTGTTTGTTTGTTTTATGATCATTATCAAGTAATGCTATGTCTCTTGGCCCTTTCCTTAGGGGTAAGATTTAAAGAATTGCTAAAGAAACTTCTTGCCTCTAAAGTTTAAGAATTTGAAACAAAATTTAAAAACTTAAAAAAAAGAATTTAAGAAAGTATATTATTTAACGAAATTTTATTTTCATTTTAGCTACTGGAAGAAAAATGATGTTTAGGAAGCAGTCATTTTTATTGTGTTTACTCACAAAGCCTGAATGACCCTGAAAGGTAACACACAACTTAGTCCTGCCAACTTTTATTTGGGCTACAACTGGACAGGCTGTGATGGCATTTGGAGGGACACTTGGTTTGCAGCGTGTTGGAGGTCTTTTCTTCTGTTGCATGGAAGGCATTCTCTCAGTGACTGAACACTACCACCCTGTCCTGACGAAGGTGACCCTGACTTAATATCATTTGGAATTGCCCATCAAAATACTTCATGAGTCCTCCATACTTTTATGTTCCTATATGGTATAGAAGCTTGAAATGCGCCATCCACACAATGTATTTTCTAAAATTATGCTGCTTCTGTAGCATCACCCTTGCTATTTTGGATATTGCAATGTATGGACTAATTTGTTTCAGATAATTGGGTTTCACTCGAAGATAACATTTCTTAAGATTTCATGGTAATTCTAGAAAATTTCTGAGTCATAGATAGATCAACTATGATTTAGTAAGTTGGAGTCACCCTTCATGTTAACAATGTATTTTCAGCTCAGTGAAAATAGATAAGTCTAATTTTGCAGAGATGAAAACTGGCAGAGAATGATGTTTTATATTATCAAACAGACAACATAGATCTCAGCCTCCACTTGATACATAACATTATGAATTGAATTTTACGTCCCCAAATTTATTTGAAGTCCTCCCATATCAATATACGATCCTTTTATAAATAGGTTTCCTTTTGTTATGTGGATAATATCAAATTAGGGTGGGCTATTGCCTCAACCACATACTTTGAGAATACTGTCAAACAAAGAGTAGAACAAAGGGGAAATAGGCACAATATGAGGACCTGTCTCCAAGCTGAGGAATGCCAAGAATGACTGGATGAAGTCAGAGATCCATGGGAGAAAGGGACATAATTGCCACCCGGGAAACACATTAAGTCCTCTCAACTTTGAGAATGTAAATGTCTATTTTTTTCAGGAAGACTACTTGTAACATTTCTTTGTTATAACAGCACTAGGTAGCTAAGATACACAGATAAATAAATAGGCACACCGAAGTAGATAGATTGAGGTATGAGTGATTCAGTAGTAGAATTCTCACCCTGATTCCCTTACAGGCCAGTGGACCACCTGCATAGCTGTGGCCTGCCCGTGAACGGAGAGTTTCATCTTGCTTTTATATGAGAGATGTTTCCGCAGAGCTTCCAGGTGGAATAGGAGGAAAAGCCTGGCAATCTGCTTCTGAAAAGCAGCAGATGAAAGCCATAGGGCTTACACTCATCTGATCCTCAATAGATCCTGGGAATGGCACAGAACCAGAGGATGGCACATTCCAATGTGGGTTGTGTCACCAGGAGCTGGGAACTAACTGAACAGCTGCTGACAAGAACACTGTAAAACCTCAAGTTGTAATCTTGAAATATTCTACAGGGGAAATATTGAATGATCCAAAAAGCATCAAAAGGACATAGAAAGATTACATGGTCACTGTACCAAAAAACACCCCCAAAATCCTCGCAAAACTAGTTGACATACCACCATGTCAGGATGTCACATAAAATTGCTGTCACATATGAATCTTAATTAATAAACTGACCAGTAAGATCTTCAAGAACTAAGGGTACTGAAGGAAGAATTTCAAGATGCACTGAAAATATTAGCCAAAAACAAGGGTCCAGGCATTTATGGAATATCTATTGAAATGTTTGAACATGCTGATGAAGCACTAGAAAAAACTTATTTGTGTATATCAGGACATTTGGAAAATGGTTCCTTGGCCAACTGTCTAGAAAAGATCCATATTTGTAGCCATTCTACAGAGAAGTTACCCAACATAATGTTTGAATTATTGTACAACCTCTTTGATGTCACCTGTAAGTGAAATTTTCCTGAATATTAACCAGAAATAGTTGCCACAGTACATTGACTGGGACCTGCCAGTAGTTCAAGCAAGATTCAGGATAGGACATGGAAAAAAATATATCATTGCTAATATCTGATGAAGAATTCTAGAAACATATTTGCTTGTATTTTACTCTCTATGCTATGGCATTTGACGATGTGGATCAGAACAAACAATAGATAACTGTGGGAAGAATGGGAGTTGAAAACTTTTGATTATGCGTGTGAGGAACTTGTACATTATCAAGAGGCAGTTGTGCAAATGGGACAAGGGGATACTGCATGGTTTAAAACAGGGAAAGGTGTGAAGCAGGGTTTTTTTTTCCCTCTCATCAAACTTATTCAACTCACATTTTCAGCAAATAGAGAAACTGGTTTCAGGATTGGAGTAAGGCTTATTAACACCCTGCAATAAGCAGATGACACAATCTTGCTCACTGTAAGTGAGGAGGAGTAGAAGCACTTGCTCAAAATCCTCACAACTGGACCACTAGGTAAAATCATGATACATGGAGAAAATTTTGGAGTTGTCAAGGATTTTGTCTTGCTTAGATCCACAGTCAGTGCTCATGGGTACAGTAACCAAGAGATCAAAAGGAAGGTTGCATTAGGTAGTTCTGATTCACAAAATCTCTTTAGAGTATGGAACAACAAGGATGTACTTTGAGGACTAAGAAACACCTGTCCTCAAAGAGATGGACTGTACCGTGTCTGCAGCCATGGGTAAAAGTGAAGGAAGGATTTAGAGGCTGGAACAGGACCGGGCAGTGTTTCATTCTGTTGCACATAAGGTTGCTATGGGTTGGAACTTAGTTGATGGAGCCTCACAACAACAATAGCATATTTTATAGTATATTAGAATATTTCATGAATATAAATATACATAGATTACAGTATTATAAGAATTTGTCATAATATTACTTAGGATTTGAAGGGGTGAAATGATTGCCTCCAATGTTTGTTGTTGGAATTATCTATTGATTGAGTCATATATATCATGAATGCATAGGCACTTAATCCCTTTTAAATTAGTTTAATAAGTATTTACTGAAAGCAACGTTAAGTAATTCTAATATTCAGAGACACACTTATTCCCCAATGATTTCATAAATGAAATATAACAGAAAAACAGCCACCAGTAAGTAATGAAAGTGCCTATAGGAATCATCTAAAAAGATTCAAAATAGGAAAGCATCATACTGGATGATTCTGAAACATACAGTGTAGCAAGTTGCCAATTGTTTGGAATTAGGTTGGCAAAATTTTGTCACTGTACATTAAAATTACCACAGACCCTTAGAGACAGTTGCACAAACTGACAAGCATTTCAAAACTGACAGGCGCCCTTACCCGGTAGATATTTCACTCCCGGCATGCTGGGCTTCTTTGCAGTTGTTGAATGCTAAGGCAGGTGGGAACTCCAGTCAGCCTGAGGGGACAGACCAAATGCACTTCAGAGCACCAGGTGCCCATGATTCCTTCTTTTCATCAGACAAGCTAATGGACCCACAGAGGCCAGGAATTCAGGGATCACCTAGAGGGTGTTGCAGGTGGTCATTATTGACATGCTTGGTAGATGTCCCGCCGACCTCTGGTTTCACATAAAGAGTTGAAGGTGTAACTTTCTCACTATGACAGCCAGCCTTTGACATGAAATAGCATATTTGAGAACCTCTCATGATTTGGCAGTATGGAAAACATTCAGAGGGTTATGCTGATGAAGCGCCCTACTGTTTTTCTCTTCTCTTTTCGTTGGCTATGTCCACATAGCTTCCATGACTCTGTCCCCTTGCTCCTTTCCCCTTGGACTTCTGAGGGGCTCAGCTTCTCTATTTGCCCCTGCCCTTCATTTCCTAACATCTAACATTGATGTTTCTCTAGTGGGGTGTGAGGGACTGGAGGAGAGAAGATGGTTTGTGTGTGTTATATCAATGCTTCTTATGTAAGAATAAGATTACATAGTTTTTCTTTTCTTCCCCCTTTTAACTTATTTCCAATTTATATAGTTGATCAGTCACTGAATAGCTACTTTTTTTTTCTGAGCTACTAATGTAAACTTCACCCAAACTCATCAAGGCAATTCCCAAATCATAGAATGAATAAGACACTAAAGGCTGTAAATCTTTACAAGAGCAAGTAATCTCTTTCTCTCCAATATGGTGGGTCTGAATCACCAACCCTACAGTTAGAAAACCAAGCTAGCCCATATGGCCAACTAGATACACGTCATTCCTATCTTCATGGAGGTTAGTGTCAAACCACAAAATGAGTAAATAAAAACGAAGTACCAATTGTAATACATATGAGAGGGAAATAAAAGACTAATACTTAGTACAGCTTGAGGGTGTCTGCTTTGTTCTTTCTTCCTTCATTTTACGCTTTTTTAATTCTCTTAGCCAGGAAGGGACAGTAGTTGGAAAATAGGGTCTTGAAGATAAAAATCAAGCTCATTATCACATTGAAGAGTTTTGCAAGAACACCTTTTTCATGACATACCTTTCTTTTATTGTCAACCACTAGGTCTACATATGGGATGGCATGCATAGGACCTAATTGAATTCCATCTTCAGGAAGAAACAATAGAGGTCAGTATTGGCAGCCCAAATCAGGGTAGGGCCAGACTATAGAAAAGACCATCAAATGGTCATATGCAAGTTCTGATTGAGGTTGAAGAAAATTAAAATAATTCCAAAAGGACTAAAGTAATATCTTATTATGTGCTATTGATTAAGTTATATCCCAATGTGTTTAGTCCATTGAATTAGTTAGAGACCATTTCAAGAACAGATTTGATAGTGTGAACACCAATGACAGAAGACCTGGAAAGTCAGGGAAGACATCAAGAGTGTAATATATGAAAAAGTAAGTCATTAAAGAGACAGGGGAAAAAAGAAAACATCAACATGGATATCAGCAGAGACTGTGAAGCTAGCTTTTACATGTGGAGTAGCTAAACCAAATTGGTAAAAGAGTTACCTTGACAACTAACTAAAATAGATCTATATTTATGTTCATTCCAAAGAAAGGTGACCCTGTAGAAGGTAGTTAATATCTCATGAAAAGATTGCTGCATCAACAGAACACATAACATTCCTGTAGTTCTTCAGTGCTTCCTCCCCTCCCCACCCCAACTATCATGGCCTCAATTTGACCTCACAAATCCTGCTAGACCAGTGTATGTACATTGGTACAGATAAGAGCTTTTGATACATGGAGGAATTCAGGATAGAGAAATCCCTCAGAAACAGAAATGGAAGTAGTGATTCCATGTGGGTATGAAAAGGGAGGGGAAAGGAGGAAGGGGGAACTGATAGCAATGATGAATGTATAACCTCATGGAGGGAAACAAATAATAGAACTGTGGTTAGTTGAAGGGACACATCAAATGAAAAAAATAATATAATTTATTAAGGGCTCACAAGGGTGGTAGGGTGGAGAGAAAGTGAAAAAAGAGGAGCTAATATCAAGAGACTCAAGTAGAAAGAAAATGTTTTAAAAATAATGGTGGCAGCACCTGTACAAGTTTGCTTGAAATAATTAACTTATGGGTTGGTATAATATTTGTAAGAGACCCCTAATAAAGAGATAAATTATAAAAAAAGAAGAAAGAAAAAAACCCAGCAGCAGAGGAGACTCTGAAATTTGCTCTTGAAGGTGGAGTAGCGAAAGCAGATGAAAGAAATGATGACGTAAAACAGTTAAATAGAAAATTTCAAAACGAAGCTCAAGAAGACACAGCAAAATATTATAGAGAAATATGCAAGCTCTGGAGTCAAAAAAGAACACACTCAGCATATATCAAAATGAAATAAATGAGGAAAATACTCAAACCTCAAATTGGAGTATGGAAGGATTCTATGGACAAAATATGGAAGTATACAGGAAGCATCAAAAGAAGATGGAAGAAACTACACAGAATTACTGCACCAAAGTGATCTGGTCAACATTAGACCGTTTCTTTTTTTTTTTTTTCAACATTAGACTATTTCAAGTGGTAGAATAAATTCAAAAAGAAATGGCATTGAAGAAGGAGTCTAAAAGCTTCTTGGGGCATTGGTGAAAAGCAAGACACCAGGAATTGATGAAATACCAAGTAAAATGTTTATAAAAACAGATGCAACCTTAGAAACATTCTCTAGTCTATGCCAAGAAAATTGGAAGATAGATATCTGGTCAACCACTTAGAAAAGAATCTTATTTTGCCCATTCCAAAGAAAAGTGGCACACAGAACAAAAAATTTCATTGAACAATGTCATTAATATGACATAAAATTTTGCTGGAACTAATTCAACTCTGGTTGCAGCAGTATCTCAATAAAGAATAGCCCCAAATTCAAGGCTGAGTTAGGAAAGGTTATGGAACAAGGAATATCATTACTGATGTCAGATGGAAAGAAAAGATGAGTATAAAGAGAATGAATGACATCAGGCAAAATGTAAAGGAGACAATGTCTTTTCTGTGCTTTCCAAACACTAGTGATTTAAACAAAAGTGAAACTCACTGAGCTGATTCACACTTATGCGGGATCCTAAACACAGGGCAGAGCTGACTCTCTGGTTTTCCAAGACTGTAAGCTCGTTAGGGGAGTAGAGTGTCTCATCTTTCTCCCTTGGAGATGGTTTCAAACTGCTGAACTTGCTGTAAGCAGCATAACATCTATCCCACCAAGGCTTAAGTGATAGTAAATGCTCCTGACATGGATTTCACAATCTGTGTCTTTACATGTGAATGACTAGCCCAATTAAGTTTTAGCAAATGAAATGATTTACAAAACCATCGAACAAATCCTGTGATTCTATTTATGGGAACAGCCAATTGTCTACCTCTACTTACAAGGCAGACAACTCAAGTAGAGAAACACAGTTTAAGAAAAGGATCCTTTCATTTACCTTTCAGTCACTTCTACCTATAAGAGTAAACACTTCCCATTTAAAGCAGAGCATTGAACTTGCGTTAACAACAGAAAGAACACTTCCCAGCAACAGGAATATCCAAAAAAGACATCTATTTTTAAAAATGAAATGTGAAGCCCTCAGCATTTTGCAGATTTAATGAGCAATGGGGAGGATAAATCTTAAACCTTATCTACCCAAATTAAGTGAATGTCTTTTTGATTCTGGAATAAATATCCTGGTCTAAAAAAAAAAACTTGGAGAAATTTACAAACTTTTTCATCCCCTCTCATAATGTATCATTCTATGTCTGCTGGCATAGTAATTTTGTACACAGATGACATGAGGTACATATGTTGTATTCAGGATCCCACTGCATGCAGCTACATTCAACTCTCCAATTGGAATTTTGTAATTGGTTTTATAACTTTATGGAGCCCAGTTATATACACAGTTGGGCATGGCCCAAACAAACATTATGTAGTGCATGACTATATACCTCTCATATAATAAAGACTTCAACTTTTACTATAAATGAAGACAATGGAAAGCCATGGGAGAGTTTGAGCAATGAATTTGAGCCTGGTTTTAAAAGTATCACCCTGGATGCTGTTTTGAAAAGAAACTCTAATGGTGAGAATAAGGTTAGAAACAAGCAGTCTTGGTAAGAAATGATAATGACCTAAATAAACATGGAAATGGGTGAGGTGGTGAGATGTGGCTAATTTCTGGACATTTTTTGATGGTGGAGCTAGTGGACGGATTGGATGTGATATATAAAAGGATAAAACGAAGAGATGTAGAAAGTTTTGGGGTGAGGAAGTAGAAGGTAGGATTGGTTGGCATTAGGGAAGCTAGGTTGGACGAGTGGTAAAATCAATATTAAGAGCTTTGCGCTGGAAATGTTCAATTTGATGATGCTAACTAGGCAGCTGAGTATAAAACTATACAATCCAGAGGAGAGATAACAGATGGGGAACACTTTGTATCGGTCAGAGGTATATGGATGCTGTGCAGTCATGGAAAGTGATGAGAGCTTTCAGATAATGCACATAGAAATCGCATGGAAAAGTACAAGAACTTGGGCACTTCGAAGATGTGCAAGATGAGGCTAGCAAATTCTAAGCTGGTGGGTCAGATGTCAAGGTGAAGCTAATCTTGACACTTGCAGCTGTAGGTAGGTACTGATGGTGGCACTTGGCAGACCGGTGGCTTCAAAGGTGAATGCACTTAAAGAAAGTAAAGATTGTGGCTGTAATTATCAGGCAGCACATCCGACCATTGATTCCGGGTCAGAGAACTGGAGACCAGATGTTGAGCCAGATGTAGATTCCACATGCAAGAAAAAGAAAGCAAGCTTTGCCAGCGTATCCACACATATTGGAAGCAGAGCACCTACCAATGAAAAGTCCCTTTTTTGTAGATTGACTGCTCATACTAGATTTTATCACGGAGATGGTTAGACTACATGGAGGATGACCGTGTCATAACTACCAAAGAACTTAAAAGATGACCCAACATATTGATGTACAACAACCTTATCATCACAAATATTAATGGGTTTTGATGAAAAGGTCATCTACTATATCTACTGGTATTGAGAGAATGATACAGTTAGCTAAATCAAATGCTATAGCATGCACAGAAAAAAATGATTTTCTTTGACAAAATAACTGATGTTACCGTGTCACCTGTTAATTAATGCACCACTTCTGTAAGCCTTTCTTACAAATGAATGAGAACATCAAGAACGTGTTGTGGTGGTGGTTGTTTACAATGAAGGAGATGATTCTGATTCATAGCGACCTGACAGGACATACAAAATGTGTTAGTCCAGGTAGACTAGAGGAACAAATTCATAGACACACACATGGATATAAGGGAATGGTTTATATACAAAAGGAATGGAACACTGAGAAACATCCCAACCCAGTCCAGTTCAAAGCCATAAGTCCGATATTAACCCATATGCCCGATACCAGTCTATTATGTCTCCTTCCGACTCACGAAGTCACAGTTCAGTGAGTGCAGAATCCCGGTGCTGGCAGGGATCTCTCCATGACTCTTCACTTCCAGGGCTCATCAACAGCATCCAGTGGTGGCAGAAGCAACTCATTGCTGGCAGGGGTCTCCACGTGGTCTCTCCAGCTTCAGAGGTCTGGCTCCATCAGGACCAAGCTGTGTGGCTTCTCTGGCTCCTCAGATGCTGCCATCTTGTCTTGTCCATGGTTAATCGTCTCTCAGACTAACTCCCAGCAACTGGGAGATAGCTTCTCATCTTCATGAGGGAAATATCGCGAGCTTTCCTAGATGTATCAGGAGAAAGCCATGCCCTCACAGAGGCCTCATTGGCTACTCAATGGCTATCTCTAGATAAACAGGCTAGACTTCTACATCTCAATCATAAAATTAATGTAAGCACCAAATTTCTAGTTTGTTATCACTACAGAAACATATTGCCCGGCTAACCCCAAGGCTGATGAGTTTGAAGCACTGAACTTTCCGTTGGTAGCTGAAGGCTTAATAGTTGTGCCGGCAGGGACTCCAAGAAAACCGGAGTCCACTTTAATGGATTTATAAAACAAAATGGTGGCTGAAATGTCTCTTCAAACCTTTTGCCAATTTTACTTTTTGAGTTGGCCTTTGTTTTGTTCTTGAGTTTTTAGAGTTATTTCCATGTTCTGGATACAACATCCTTGTCAGATATACACTTTTAAAATATCCCTACTCTATTGGCTGTCTTTTTGTTTTTTTAATGTATAATATCCCTTTTGTGCCACAATAGTATTTAATTTTCATGATGCCCAATTTATCTACTTTTCCTTTGACTGCTTGTGCTTTTGATGTTACAGCTAAGAATTCATTGCCAAAAACAAGGCCTTGAAGATACACTTTTTAAATGCTGTTAAACCTTAAGGAAATCAAGGGGAAATAGCTTTAATAAGCATGATGGGTGAGATTTGTTTTCAACTTAAAAATTGGCAAGAAAAATAACATTCAGACCCAGTGTTGCTTTTCCATAGTGACTTAGTACATATCAAGTGATGCTGCATATTTGCAGAACATCTGGTAAGAGCAGGTAACAGTTTCCTTTTCAATATGTTTCAAACAGTAAATTGATAAAGCTGGAGAATATTTCATGTTCTGTTCATTTAAAATTGACTTTGCAAAGATGCAGTTTTATTCCAGCTCTCATTAAGTACTCAAGTTGGCTTATTAATTTTCAAATAAAATTCTGTTAAGTAAATTTGACAAAGTTGTGCTAACTAACATCATTCTAAAAACGAAAATAAGCAATAGCAACAGCCACAAAGAAACCCTTCCATTTCTCATTGTTTCTGAAACCTACCAATGTCCCCAGCATGTTGTAATCATTAACTGCCTTCTTTGCCTGTAAATTGTCATCTTCTTCAGTTCTAAGCTTCTGAATTGATAACTACAATATCTTAAAAACAAGTATAACCAAGACCTTATATATGACACCTTTGCCCCTATCTGCTTGGGTTCCCAAGGCCTCTGGCTACAGAAGCAGGGTCAATCAGCACCAAGTTGGGAAGCAGCCTTGTGTCCTGAAGACAGGGACTTAGTCTCTTTCTCATCTTCCCTTGCCCCACCTCTTTTACAGGTTCACCTGCTGCCTCACTTTGTCAAAATGGTCTTACTACTTTCAATGAGAGCGATATTTGTGTGCAAGAATCTGTGTGTGCCCTCATGCCACCTTACACTCACTGGAAGTTTTGTTGTTTGTTTTGTTTTATCACATGACCTAATTTTAAGTTAAAAATGTCTCAATTAGCTGATATTTGGCTGTGACTTTACATTCCCTTTTTTATTCTTTGACACAATCATTTGCTAGCCCCACAACCTCGTGAACCAATAGCTTTACCACCTGATACACACATGTTGTGTCTGTAAATGTATGTCAGGAGATTCAGCTTGGGAGCTAATCTTTAACCAAATCAAAACAAAACTCAAAATCAAACAAACAAAAAACACCAAACTCACTGCCATGGGGTCATGCTGACTCATAGTGACCCCATAATACAGGGTAGAACTGGCCCTGTCAGTTTCAGAGATGCGAACTGTTTACTGCATTAGAAAGTCTCATTTTGCCCCCTGCGTAACTAGGTGGTGGTTTTGAACTGTTCACCTTGAGGTTTCAACTCGTAAATCACCAGGGACTCTTTAACAGACTCTCTTAATTCAATGAAACTTTAAGACCAATCAATGTCCCCTGGAGCTATCTATTCTTGTTACATTATTCCTATTTCCTAACTGCACAAACAAAACCTCTTTACCTCCCAACTTTTCCCCTTCAAAGTCAGATGCATCTGTAGCCATCTTTACCTTTATGATACTGCAATTATGCTGTATCTGGTTGACTGTGATATATTTTTGTAACACCTCTTAATGACACCTTAGTTATATTTTAACTCTAAACTTTTTCATATGCAAGACTGTTCTCCTACAGGCAAAATCATGTTTTTTATTTTTGCAATAATGAATAGTGGGTTCAGAAATAAGGGTTCTTAAGTTCTTTCTCTCTCTTCAACTCATTTGACTGGGTACCAGTCTTCCAAATTTCTCAACATAGACCAGTTCTTTCAGTGTTTGGACAAGGTTTTTTGAAACTTTTTTCAATGATTTTATTGGGGGCTCTTGCAGATTTTATAACATTCAATACATCATTTGTATCAAACATATTTGTACACATGTTGTTATATTCACTTCCAAATATTTTCTACTTGAGTCCTTGGTATAAACTCCTCTTTCCCTCTCCTTTTAAAAAATAAATCAAAACATTTTAATTGATATTCTGTTCATTCGTGATGGACTGGTCCCTTTACTGTTAACTTGACCTTCTTCCATCGACATTGCTGATTTTTGACCATCTACTTTCTCTTGAAATGATTGATCATCAACCAGTTTTTTGGGTACACTGACTTTCCATATTTTCCCAGTGGTTTTTGATACTCCCTGTATCACTGACTATTTTCCACACAGAACTTTATACGTTTGAAACTCTAAACTTACTTTTTTTCCTTCAGTTCTTTTTGTATGATATATACTGAAGAAAAGCTCTAAAAAATGTTGACATTTAATATTCTATTTGTGGCAGTCACCTAATCTGGTGTCGATTTGAGGATCAAGAGTGTAGAGGTGGAGTCTCGCCTGTCAATCTGGAGATGGCCAATGAGGCCTCTGTGTGGGCACGGCCTTCTCCAGAGAATTCTGGGAAAATGTGACAATTCCTTCTTGGAGGCAGAGACACTGTCTCTTTCTCACTTCACTTCCTTGGAGACTCTCTACTGACATCACTCACTGCCCGAGAGACTCGATTGACAAGGCTGGCTCCCTGTGAGACATTTCTGAGGAGAATCTACATAGACCTACCCTGACGCAGCCAGAGACCTGGACCTACAGAAGCCATGTGGAGACTCCTGCCGAGGCTGAGATGCTGACAACACCTCTGGATGCAAAACACTTTCTACCTACTGGCCTGTGATCCTCCTGCCTTTGGCATCCTTGCATGTGTCTTCCTGGGTCTGAAGGACTTTATAGCTTGCTGTCGGACATATGGGCCAATATCGGATTTATGGACTTGATTTGAACTGGACTGGGCTCTTAATGTATAATTAACCTTTATATAAAACTCTCTTTTATATACATATGCATGCGTATGAATTTGTTTCCCTGGTCTTCCTGGTCTAACACACTATTATTTTCTTTCTTAGAGGTAATTACTCTAGAACTAATTCATTCTTCAACAATTATTTAATTACTGTGCCTTGGTGGAGTAGTGATTACGTGCTGCTACAATCCTCAAAATTGGCAGTTCAAACCCACCTGCCGCTCCTCAGGGAAAAATGCGCTTTATACTCCTATCAGCAGTTGGTCTCAGACACAATCAGAAGCAATGTTACCCTCTCCTTTAGGGTTGCTGAGTTGGCATTGATCAGATGGCAGGAAGTTTGATTTGGGTTTGGTATATTTTGAACTATAAACATTCATAATGATATACCTCCATGGAGTTCATAATGTAGCAGTGATTATCTGAGTTTTGTGGGAGAGAAATTGAGTGTCAAAACTGGGGCATAACTGACCTAAATTCACACAGTATCTAAAGCTGAATAAAGGGTCTGAATCTTCACACGGTAGGGAGAGAAATGTAAACCTAAACTACTTAGCAATAAATTAGCCTGGAGTCCTACTCTTGGAGAATCACTCTTTCTAAGTGTCCAGGAGGTTTATTGCTGCTAACTTGGAACAAATTCGCCTCAATCCATTGAGGCCCCATGGATAACAGAGTCACCGTGTCCTGTGCAAGCCCCACTATTAGCTCAGACTTTCCAGGCCTGATTTTCAGGATATCACCAGACCTTTTTCATTATAGACCAACTTAACTTAGTTGGGAAGATAAAGAGAAACCTGATCAGCATCAGTGTAACACACGGGCCTCTACTGAAAAACAGATGGATGTACATGAAGTACATTAGTATGGAATCACACCCAAGTCTCTCAGATAGAAGAGAAATATTTCACCATTGACTCACCACTGCCCCTAAGGAAGTTAAGTACTATTGGGGGTGGGGGGAAATCAACTTTTTATCTGTATACATATATAAGTTAGAAGGGAATATATAGGTTTTCAACTTCAACCATATGGTACTTCACCACCCTCACTACACACAGACCTTCACTCCTTCACCCCCAGCATAAATCTTACCATCCTGAGCAAGAACTCTGCACTGCAGGCAGTTCGCACTGCTTTTGGTTGATGGAGCATCCGGTGATTTTCCAACACCATGCCTTGATCCTTGCCACATAGGTGGTTTGAAATTGTAGTCATCCCAGCGTTCTTTAAAGGAAAGAATCTGAGGAGAAGTTTATTGGCCTGTTGAATTTAAGGTGTTCAGTGGCTAATTTTTCAGAGGTGGGTATCTTTTTCCTTCTTTATAGTTTGTCTTTAGTCTGGAAGCTCTGCTGAAAACTATTCACCTTGGATGATCCTACTAGTACTTGAAACACCAGTGATATAACTTTCAGTCTAATAGCAACACACAAGTTTCAATATTGTAAAAAGCTGAAAGACAAGTGATGGTTTCTATGTAAGTTGAAGTTAAAGAAAATTAAAGCAACTTCCCTAGAATCAAAATATAACCCCAAGTATATTTCACCTCAGTTTTGATAACATCTCAAGAATAGAATTGACTCATTTACCACTAATGACAGAGCTGTGGAATGACATCAAGAACATAATGTATGAAGAAAGCAAATTTATCATTCAAAAAGAATGGAAGCAGTTAAGTGGGTGTCATAAGAGTCTCTGAAACTTGATCTTAAAGAGCTAAAACAAATGGAAGGAATTGTGAAGTGAAAGAGCGGAGCAGAACATTTCAAAGGATAGGTAGAAGACAATGTAAAGACTTATAACTAGAGGTGCAATAATCTTGAGTTAGAAAGCCAAGAGGGAAGCATAGGTGCCCCATGTATCAAGCTGAAAGAACTGGAGGAAAAAAATAAGTCTTAAGCTGCAATATTAAAGGATTCTATCTGAGTGAATGTGTAAATGATTAAATAATATCATTACTATCATATGAAAGATACAGCTTACTGAAGAACATTCAAAATTAGCTGTAGCTGGCCATTGATTGGGATCTTGCAGAAATTCAAGCCAGATTCAGAAGAGGACAAAGAAATAGGGACACCATTATAGATACCAGGTGGATTTTGGCTGAAAGCAGAAAATACCAGAGCAATAACTATTTGTGTTGTATTGACTTTGCAAAGGATTTGACTGTGTGGATCATAACAAATTATGGGTCATACAGGGGAAAATAAGAATTCCAGAACATTATGATCATTCGGAAATTATACATAGACCAAGAGACAAGGACACTGCGTGCTTTAACATCAGAAGAAATATGAGCCAGAGTTAAATTTCTTTCAACAAACTCATTCAAATAGTATGCTGAGTAAATCTGAGAGAATTGTATTGGCAAGGAAGACTCCAACAACCTGTGGTATGGAGAGATACAAAGGTGGTAGCTGAAAGTAATCCAAGCACTTATTGATGAAGAGCAGTCTGTAACCTTCAATGTAAGTTCTATTCATACATAAAAAACACATAAAATGCTCACAATATGTCTAATAATCAACATGACAAGCAGCAGCTATTGAAATAGTCACTTTGTGTGGATCTAAAGCAAATATCCATGGAAGCACCAGGTAAGAAATCAAGTCATTTGTTAATTAGGCAAATTTTCTGCAAAATAATCCTTTACAGTGTTAAAGAGCAACGATGTCACTTTTCGAACTAAGGGTCAATCATCCATGAAAATTACACAATGAATAAAGAGGACAACAGAAGAATAGACGGATTTGAATTATGTTGTCAAAGGATTGGACACACCATGTTATGTTGTGTTTGGTGTCACTGAATCGCTTCCTACACACAGGGACCCTGTGCATAATATAACAAAACACGTCCTAGCTCCGTGCCACCCTCACAATTCTTTCTATGCCTGAGTCAGTAGCTGCAGTCACTGTGCCAATGCATCTCATTGAAGGCCTTCCTTCTTTTCTCTGCCCATTCACTCTGCCAAGTATGATGAAGTCCTTGTTCAGGCACTGGTCTTTTCTGACATGTCCCAAGTAGGCTAAGATGAAGTCTTGTCTTCCTTTTCTTTAAGGCGTACCTGGTATTACTTCTTCCAAGACAAATCTGTTTGTACTTTTGGCAGTCTGTGATATTTTCAATATTCTTCTCCACACTTTATTTCAAATACATACATTCTTCTTCAGTCTTCTTTTTTGGGGTCCAACTTTAGCATGCATATGAAGCAATGGAAAACAATTTGGTTTGAGTCAGGTATATTTTAGTCCTCAAAGGAGCATCTTGCTTTACAATACTCTAAAGAGATCTTTTGCGGCCGATTTACCTGGTGCAATAGTCTTTTTTTTTAATGGGATATTATTGATATCTTGATTGCTACTTCCATGAGCATTGATTGTGGATCCAAGCAAAAATATCCTTAACAACTTCAATATTTTCTCCATTTTTCTTGATACTACTTTTTAGGCACTCCAATGAAATGGCGACCTTATTAAATCATCATGTTCCTGTTGGCCAGGTTGGTGCAATAAACATAGCTATCACACTATTAATGCAATTGTAAACATTTTGGTCTTCTTTCAATTGAATTCAAATCCAAGCCTACAATTCTTCATCTTCATCAGCAAGTACTTCAAATCCACCTCATTTTCAGCATGCAAGATTGGATTGTCTGCATATTGTAGTCTGTTAATAAGCCTTCCTCTAACCCTGATGCCACATTCTTATTCCGATAATCCACCATCTCTGATTTGTTTTTCATCATACGATTGAATATGGTCATATGCTACAATCTTCCTTCACATATTTCTTGATTTTTAAAACTATGTATTATTCCTTTCCTTTTTTTCATACAACTCTATGTACAAATTCCACATAAACTCAATGAAATGTCCAGAAATTCCAATTATTCTCATGATTATCCACAGTTTGTCAAAAACTTGACATAGTAAATCACAAGTAGGATCTTTCTGTTAGTCTCTGCTTTCAGCCACAATACTTCTGACATCTGTAATGACATCTGTAATGTTCCATGACCCCTTCTGTATCTTATCTGAACCCTGTCAATGTACCTCTGGAAAGGATGCTGTATGGTCTTCAGCAAAATTTTATTTGCATGCAATACCAGTGATATTGCTCAATAATTTTCACATTGAAAGGTATTCCGTCACCTTTCTTCAGAAAGTATACAGATATGGATCATTTTAGTCACTTAGAGAAGTAGCTATCTTTTCGATTTCTTGGCATAGTTGAGTAGGTAATTTCACTGTTTCAACAGCATGTTGAAAGATTTCAATTGGTATTCCAACAATTCTTGGAGATTTTTTATTTTTTAGCAAATGTTTTCAGTGTAGCTTGAACTTGTTCCTTCATTAATATTGGTTTTTGCTCAAATGCAACCTCCTGACATGGTGAAATGTCAACTAGTTCTTTTTGGTACAGTGGTTTCTTTGGTAAAGTATTTTCTTTCCATCTTCTTGTGATGCTTCCTACATCATTTAATATTTTTGCCCATAGAATCTTTCAATATTCAAAAATCTTATGTATCGGTTTCAAACATACAATAGACAGCTCTAAATAGGAACAAATCTTATTTGACATAATTTCCCATTGTCTTGATCTCAGTTATTTTTTGTCTGATAATCAATGAGAAAATAGTTGGTTAAGTAATTTCATATTAGGTTTATGAAGAAAATGCATCCAAAGAGAAGAAGTTCCTGTTTTGAAGAACTATTCATTGTCCTGGTCAGCAATATGGGAATTACAGATACCCTACTTCATTTACTTCAGTCAAAAATATATTAAGAGAACACAATCCACAAGTAATTCAATAATTTTTTCTCTCAAATACTAGTCACAAATCACATATTGGAGATGTAATAATTTATGCAAAAATATATTTATTATTGAGTGGCAATTTTGTACCATCCACTACTCTAGGTGTCAAACATGCTTCCAGATGCAGGGAATAAAACATTTTCTTTTTCTTCTTTCTTTACTTTTCTTCTCTCTATGCTTTGGGGCTGAAAGACACTCATGATTTCTTTCCAAAGATACTAACTGAAGTATGATTCTCACAAAAATGAATTAACAAAGTCTGATAGAAGTTCTTCTGACTTTTTCAAGTTTACAGTATAGAATGGGATTGATCGTATGACTGCAGACCCTCCTCCCACCCCACTAGTCATCTTTCAATCTGCACATTTAAGATTAAAAATATTCATTTCACTTGGAATTATCTACATTAAATAAATCTAATAGAAGGAATTATGACATGTTCACAAAATGACTGTGTGAAGTACTATCTTAAAAAGTGAGAGACGGAGAGAGTATATGAGAGAGATTGTAAATTATTTCCTTCCCTCACCAAAAGTGATGATCCAATTTATAAATTCCTCACTTTCATCAAAATTAGCTGATGTTTTATTTGTGAACCATCTTGGATGATCTTTTTTTATTTTTAATACTGTTCTCCTTAAAGAATCATTACAGGAAATATAAGCCATGTTCACATAGGGAGCTGTACAGCTGGGAAAATCTAGCCCACTGGTATTTCTGGGATACTTACTCATATGATACAGTAAATACAGTGAATGCATGGAGAGACACAATGTAAACTGTTACTTCGAAATGCTTGGTTTTTGGCACAACTTCATCACAGGCGTTTTATAATTTACAAAGCAGGATGGAGTAATGTTGACAACTTCTATGTTTACACATTCACTGGCTCTTTTCACTCAAAGCAGAGTTTTTGATTTATGAATGCTCATCATTTATTTCGTGCTTTCACATTTGATATTACTATCTAACAGAGTGATTATTAAATAAGCCCAAATTAAATGGTATGCCCATGACTCCATGTAATGTACTAGAGAAAATATTTATTACCTAGATAGACCCAATATTAGGTCTCTAGAAGAATTTCTGTGTCTATTATGATTAATATCAAATAGATTACTTGATTTGAAAATAAAGAACCAGAATTATGACAATCAAATGATAATCCTCCTTCAATTTTCTTCCCCCAAATCATTTTATTGGGGCTCTGTCCCCTTCGATTTCAATGAAAGGCACTGAAATAGAGTTTAAGAAAATTAGATAATAAAAAAACCTGAAGTTGTTAATATTGTAGTGTTACTCTAACTTTGGCAATTCTTTAAAATCTGTAACTTTGTATCATTGGCAAACTTTTAAGACTCCTGTGATAATATTGCCATAATGGTTTCAGTTGTTGCTATAGCTCTGAACTGAAAACACGATTAGGAGCTAGTTATCAATCAGAATAAAATATTATCAACCATAACAACTAGCATTTGTTATGAGTGTAATCATTTCAAACAGTATTCTATGAGCTTCAAGTGAATTTTCTTCTTTGTGCTAGACCAGGTTTTTCAGAGAAGCAAATTCATGCGTTCATATGTTGTGACAGTCATATAATTGTGTCAATTTCAGCATTGGGAGTGTAGGCGTGGAGTGTAACTTATCAATCTGGAGATAGCCAATGAGACCTCTGTGTGGGCATTTGCTTTCTCCACAGAAGTCTGGAAATCTCACGGTAGTTCCCAATTGTAGTAAGAGACTATAGACTCAGTCTCTGGGAGGTGCTCTACTGGCAAGACAAGGTGGCAGCATAGATCCTAAGTCCTAGGAACTGGAGGAGCTTGAGGAGAAGCCACATGTGCTTACCCTGATGGAATCAGACCTCTGAAGCCAGAAAAGCCACAGAGAGACCACTGCCATTGCTGAGATGCTTCTACTGCCCCTGGATACTGCTGATGGACTCTGAGCCCTGGAAATGAGGAGCAATGGGGAGATCCCTGCCAGCACTGAGATGCTTCTACTGCCACTGGATACACAAGACTCTGTACCCACTGGCCTGCGATTGTCCTGTGATTGCATGTGCTTCCTGAATCTGAAGAGGACTTTTTAAATTGGTATCAGATATATGGGCTAATATTGGACTTACGACCTTGGTCAGGATTGGGTTGGGATGCTTTCTGAATATTCCATTCCTTGTATATAAACCTTCCATTATATCCATTTGTGTATTATGAATTTGTTTCTCTAGTCTACCCAGATGTACACATTATGGTACTAGGAGTGGGGTATTGGAGAAACAAATCATAAAGATGGAGTGTAGATGCTTATTTGACTTCTGCCTCAGGATAGTGTTTCTTCTTTGGCTAGCCAGAAGTCAGATATGTCCTTGAAGTTTACCGAGTTATATTCTGGAAACAATGTGGTAAGTTAAAAGTTTTGGTTATTTTGTTTGGATGCTGTCTTTGGTCATTACTATATAAAATGATAAACATGAGTGTTGTTAATGTATATATTGAGCTCAGGGGTAAAAATCGCCATTTGAATGTCTCAGACTCTACGCTGCTCAAGGAAAATGGTTGGTGAAGGTCAAAATGGCTGACAGGATGAATCAGTTTTGATGTCTTCAGAGACATACTTCCATGTTTTCATGTAAATAGAATAATTTAGATAAGCTAAATAAAGACTGAGCTCGACTGTTTTAAGACAAGTTTAGTATCTGATTCTATGTTGTTATATAAACCTTGTATATAAACAATCCTTTATATCCATATGTGTGTTTATGAATTTGTTTCTCTAGTCTACCCAGACTAACATATATGTGTATAAGAAAGAGCCTTATATCAAAAAGCAATTCTATATTAAGGTAACATCCAAGCCTAGTCCAGACCAACTTCATAAATCCAATATTAGTCCATATGTCTGATACTAGCCCATAATTTCCTCTTTAGACTCACATGGTATGAGAAATGATTCTGCTTGCAGGAAGATCACAGGCTAGTGTGTAGAAGTTCCTGTGGATCCAGTAACATTGGAAGAATATAAATTCTGGTATGTGTCTCCACATGTCTCCTCTCGGAGTTTCTCAATCACAGGAAAGAGAAGGCAGAGAGAGTGGGATTGGCCTCCAGTGAGCTATTTATCTCCATCACACCTACAAATGAGGTCATCAAGCTGTGATCTGATTGACAAACTAAACTCCACCCCTTCACATAAATTGACAGGAGACTGTGTAACTGCCACATAATTTAATCCTTAACACAAATTACTGAGTATACCATTATCCCAATTTTCTAGATGTAAAAAGTAGAGAACAGATAAATAAGCTAGTTTTCTTAGGGGCCTAAGAGCTTATCAGTGGCAGAAACTTGTGAATTTAACTTAGGAGTTGTGCTTAGTAGACATTAACTATAAACTATCATACTGTAGTTATGAATTATTGTCATCTAGAAGTTAATACCTTACAAAAGGAAAAAGACAAAAACAATGTACAAGACACTATTATTTCCTTTTTTTTCCAAGAAAAAATATATAAATACAAAACATCTATCTCTCATTGTTACTTGGGGCCTAATAGTGTTCAGGTGTTCTTCCTCTGTCTTGAAACTGTAAGCATTAGAGGAGACCTCCAAATCTTTAGCGCTCTGATTAGACCAAGCTCACTGCCATCAAGTCAATTTTGTCTCCTTGAGTTGGATAAGTAGAACTGCCTCTTAGGGATCCTGAGATGCTCAAAACTTTACAGAAGCAGACAGTCTCATATTTCTACCAAGGAGCAGGGATCTTGCAGATTGCGGACAAAGAGTAAAACATGCACCATCATGTCAGTTTAAATATATTAGTGCAGTCTTAGACTCTTCAGCAATGGTTGAAGTAGGCATGGTCATATGGCATAGTTCTGATAAATAAGGACTGAATTTAGTTCTGTTTTTGTATCTGGATGTATGTTAAGAATTCCTCATAGTAACCTGGTGACAATGAGGACCATGAGTCTGAGAATGAACCCTGATGGTACACGAGAAAACCACGAAACCTATGGTACTTATTGAGACTGCAGGCTTTTAAATGATTAATTCTGGAAGTGTTTTACTTCTGTATTCCTTATTATCAGAAATGTGTCTTTCTTCCCTGACCTTTTAGTTTATCACACTGTGGTGGCTTCTGTCTTACTGTGCTTGCTTGTATGTTGCTATGATTCTAGAAGATAAACCCCTAGACATCAAATAACAACAGTATCATAGGTATCAGGAATGTTTCAATAGTTTTTAGACCAAGACAGAATATGATAAAGTCCTGCTGATCTACTGAAAGCTATTTCATAGGAGGTTTGTGTTGGACAAGTTATGAAGAATGATCAATTGCTACAGGAGGATATTGTATTTGATGAAATAGAGGCACAAATTTAGGTGAGTCAGACCTTCCATGAGATAGAATGACACAACACTCTCATCATTTGACATGAACTTGTGAGAAGGATGTAAGACTAGACAGACTCATTATGCTGTTCAAAAAATATACAAAAGTCATAGTTGTCCCTACAACATAAAACACTAACTGCCATGAAGTTGATGTGGACTCATGATGAGCCCAAAGAGTCAAATGGAATTAAAAATTAATTAAAAATATAATCCTTGTTTTTTAACTTAAAGCTCTATCAAGGTCTTGCTCCTTTTTTTGGGGGGGGGGTATCACTGCTCTCCGGTGATGGGAGTAGGAGGCCCAGCCCCACTGCTGGAATTGAACCTCCGTCCCAGTGGGCTGCAGTCCTGCGGACAACCACTACGCCACCGGGGCTCAGCCCCAGTCTCGCTACTTATTTTAAGTGATGGCACAAACCAAGTATTCAGTTCTTCCCTAAGGACTGATGAGACTGGGCATTTTACCATGTCAAGATAGCCTTTTTTAAATGAAGAAAAATATGTGCTATTCAAAGATTTTTGTTTCTAAGATTAGGAAATAAACAGACAAAAAACAATACCAGAAAGAGCCAAATCAGTCCTGTAGGTTGGAAGCCTACTGACTTTCTATTCAATTCTTCAAAAACAGTCCTTATTTGGTGAAAGGACAGAACAGGAGCATTGTCCTAGTAGAGTAGGTCGTGAAGCACTCCTGGGCATTGCTATGCAAAAGCAATACATGATTTATTGACTGCTCGGTGCATGGACATCATTGTTACCAAAACTTGTTGACTGATTTTAATTACATCTTAAGATGTAAATGGATGGGTGTAAACTACCTGCAGCGACACCACTCATGTCACACTAGTGTCAAAGTGAGAAAAGGAGGAAGAAGTCAAGGAGGTGGGGCTGATAGATCTGGGAATAAAACATTAAAAATGTCGACTGGTGTTCTCTGGAAAGCACAATGAGGATCCTGATGCGAGCAGGTCTAACAGAATAAAAATCATAAAACAGACTTCTCAGCACTCTTCTTTAGGGCACACCCCAGGACTGAACAGAAACTGCTGGAACAGACATTGAATAGAGCGGAAATCAAAGAGCAGAAGAAAAGTAAGTCTATGCCAAAGTAGAGAAAAATCTAGGTTAAAAAAGAGAAGAGGCTATCTCTAGGAGAAGGAAAGTAAGTTATTCTATTCTCAGAACTTTGTGAAAAAATAAAATAAAATGTTATTATTCTGTGAAATTGTTTGCAGTACCCTTATAGAATCTAATATATCTGTAGACTATATTTTATATATTAATATATATTAAATTCTTGTGAAGTTAGAAGTATCTCCTTAATTGAAAATCTAGAAAAATTTAGAAAAGTATCAAGGTCAATATTCTCATCTTTAAGAAAATGTAAAGTAACAGACAAAAAGCCCAGTCAGACTAATGCAGTTGCCACAACATGTATATGGGCTTGAAAAAAAAGATGTAATAGCCAACAGGATATCTTACATAATATTACAACAGCAACAGCAAGTGGCGGGAGGGAGGGAGAAGGAGGGGGAAGGAAGGAGGGGGAGGAAGAAAAACTATACTTCTAAAATGCTACCTAGGTGCAAATAAATACCTGGAGATTTGTGTTCTTAGTTCAAGAATTTACAGTCATGGTTTCATTGATTTAGCTAGTCAGTTGATCTAATATCATTTTTAGAGTTTCTGTTTTACATGTAAGATTGGTGAATAGCGCTTAGGGTCTTAAAAGTTTGCAAGTGGTCACCTGAGAAACAATTGATTGTTATTTGCCTGGAATGGCAAAGGAAAAAGGAAACCTAGCAGAAGAAAAAGTGAGAGAGAAAACTGGACTAAGAGGTACCATAAATGCTAACCTCTATTACCTTGAGATCAGAAAAACATGGCTGCTGCCTATGGTTACTAAGCCACTCCCCAGCCTAGGGGTCACTCACTGTTATTGACACTGTTTTGACTTCTATTGAATGTAGTTCTGACTCATAGCAACCACATCCAGCAGGGGAGAAATATCCACAGAAGCAGAAAGTTTCCTCTTTCTCCCACAGTCCCACTTAGCCTTGTGCAAAGTGGTAAATTTCACAGATTGTCCAAGACAACTACCTTTAGCATATGAGATGTCCCAGGATTTGGGAGTCTATCTACCTCATAATTACCTTGGACTTTCCTTCTGAGGGTAGCCTGTCTCTTTTGAACCCTTTATATCCTGTCATGACAAGTGGGTATTGGTTATGACCACACATGACCTGATAAACAAGGTCAGAAAGGACTATCAAAGCTTCAAAAGTTGCTGGAAAAAACAAACAAACCAAGTTGCTGGGAAAGACATCAGTGAGAGGACAATTGCAAGTGAGAGATCGTTCAAAGATCAGTAGGCCTTGAAATTGAATCAATGGCAGTGATGGTTGTTGTTATTGTTGTTTTCCACATCTCGGTCCATTTGTGTAGTAGTGTCATTGGGCCGCTAGTCCGCGGGTCTGCAGGGGAAACTATTAGCCTCCCCGTGGGAGAAAGAGGCGGCATTCTATTCCACCACAGAGTTACCATCTCAGAAACCCACTGGGCAGCTCTGTCCTGCTCTAGATGCTCACAATCAATTGGCATCAACTTGATGGCTTGGAGTACAGCTTAAGTTCCCCTTCATTCAAGTCTGTAAGTAATTTGTTCCTGCTTCTGGGCTGAGCCCTGGTGGCGGAAATGGTTGATTGTGGGACTGCGGCCCACGGGCTTGGCGGTTCAAATCCAGTAGCGGCTCTCCAGGAGCAAGGTTGGGTAGCTCCCACGACCACCAGAGGGCAATGATGCACCCCCCCCCAAAAAAAAATAGTTCCTGCTCCCCTCACACACTTGGTAACTCTCAAATAATTTTTCTTTGTATTTAAAATATTTGCTTGACTTTTACTAATGGTGATATTATATAATATTTGTCCTTTTTTGTTGACTTAGTTTATTCAGCATAGTTCCCTTCGGGTTTATCCATGTTATAAATGATCTCACAGATTCACCAATATTCTTTAATGTTGCAGTTATAATGTGTATGTACCATAGTTGTCCCTTCTTCTATTGATGGGTATTTTTTAGATGGCTTGTATAATTTTGATATTGTGAATAGTACTGTGATAAACATGATTGTGGATGTCTCATTTCTCTAGATTTATATCTAGTACTGAGAATATTAGCTTCTATGGTATTTATACGTAAACCTCTTTAAGGGAGCAGCATACTGTAAACCACAGTGTTTGTACCATTTCACAATTCCAGCAGCAGTGTATAAGGGTCCCACCCATTCCATCATTTCACCAGCATTTGCTATTTTCCTTTTATATTAGCCTTTGTTAAAAAAAAATCTGTTTTAGCCTTTGTTATAAATATTGAAGGAAGATAACGTCTCATTTTGGTCTTGCCCCACATCTTTCTAATGACTAATTGTCACAAGCATTTCTTTCTGAGTTTGCTGGCCTCCCGAATGTCTGTTGGGTAAACTGTCTGTTCATGTCCTACGTCAGTTTATGAATTGGATTATTTTTCATTTTGTTGTTGACGTAAGGAGGTTTTCTACACATTTTAGAGATTCGCCCCTTGTTCAATATGTTTTTGACATTTTTTTTCCCTATTCTGTGTTCCCTTTGGAACATTTCAGTGAAAGATTCTTTTGATGCAGAAAAAATATTTTAAGTTTTAGGAGGTTCTAGTCATCTGGCTTGTCTTCTATTGTAGAATGTTTAGTATGTTGTTCTTGGAAGAGAGCTGTATATTATATTTCATGTAAAATAATGGAAAGAGATTGATTACTAATAACAAGCTTTGAGATTTAACCATAATTTGCTTGTCACATTGTACAAGGTGAGACCATGGCAGAAGCTGGTATAAAAGATAGGAATAAAAGTCACTATGCATCATTTTATACACAGATTAATTATAATGCTTGCTTTAAAAATACAAAATCTAGGAAAAATTCCAACTTGTGTATATGACTGGACAATAGACACAATTTGGGCCTGTTTCAGAAAAATTGAGACATATGGTCACCTAAAGGATATGGCAGTATATTGCTTTAAACACAAATCCAGGCATGGGGAAGAGTAAATAAAAGCATAAGGAGTTTATAATTGGAAAGAAAGCTTTAGAAAATTCAAAAATCCTGAAATAAGTGAAATACACTAAAAACCATTGCATTTACAGAGAAATCTGCCACTAAGCTATCATCTGTCTGTTCAAAATAAAGTAAAAAATTAAATTTATGTGAATTTCACAGTTGAAAATAGTTTATTTCTTGTAAAACAACAGCTTCTTTTAAAAGTGCAGACTAATCTATTTTATCTGTGTTAAAGTAAAATTTCTGGAGCTTCTGGAAAAAGGTTAAAAAAAAGAAGGAATAAGTAATATTTTTACTTATGAATTCATAGTTTATTTCTGAAAAGTGTTCAATTTTGAAATTAAATATTTTGAATAATAAAGAAGGAAATGTTGTAAGACATAAGTTTTTAATGATATCAGGGTATCCTCAGCTTATTCGGTAATATGTAATGAAACAAGCAACTGATCTTGCAATAAAATAATAGCTGTCACATAAAAATGTCAATTAAATTAATACTCCTAGGTTTTATTGATTTTTATCACACACCTCAGTCCAACTTACACAGTTATAAAATGCATCTTCAGCAAATACATCTGCATAAATTAATCTGCCTAATGTGAAAGATTTAGTTTAAAATGGCGCCTGCAAATCAGTGAAAAACCTAATCAAATTATAGAAAAATTTAGGAAGAAATATGAATGGGTATTTTATACACTTGGTCATTTTTATCTGTTGGGATTAGTAATGATGATATATATATGTCAGTGAAAGAATTCTAAAATGCTGTTAGAATTCTATTTGTATATCACTAGTAACAGATTTTTTAGTAAATAAACAATTTTTCAAAAATATGTTGATTGAGCAAAGGTATTAAATACAGTTGTATTCACTTCCCTAAAGCATGTTGAAGCCATTACGCATTATTGGTAGTAATGGAAGAAGCCCAGAGGTCTTGAAACATGAGCAGTTATGTTGAAAACAGAGAATCAAGGGGTATGTAGTTATTTACAATTTTGCATCTAAATAATGTTAAGATTTCATTTTTAAGAAGTTTTATTGGGACAAAATCCATGTATCATGTAATTCGTTAGTTTTTATAATATCAAGAAGAGTTGTACAATCCTTGCCACAATTGCTTTTAGAACATTTTCTTTTTTATTGTACTTCTTATTAGCTCCCCATTTCTACCCAACCTCTCCTCCCATACTGCCAAGAAGTCACTAATCCAGTTACTGTCTCTATAGATTCACCTAACCTGGATTCATATATCAAAAAACACACAGAAACATACAAAAGCTAACAATTGTAACAAAATAAATTAGAGAAAACTCTCAGTTGAAAAGAAATCAGGGATATTAAAAAGTAGAACAACTTTATAATAGGCTCTAAGGGAGATCAGATGATAAAGTATGATATTTTACCTTAACTATATCTGGTATAACACTTTTCAATACATGATAGCAAGGTCCCAACCACTAAAACTAGTGGGTAAGAAATTTAAGAATTCTATCAATCTCTTCTGATGGAAGTTGAAAAAAATTAAAACAAGTATATTGGGTCCACCTCATAGCAACTCTGTGTACAATATAACAGGCTCCCCTAGGTCCTGTACTATCCTCATAATGGTTATTATGATAGAGCCAATTGTTGCCATCTATGTGTCAAATCTTGCCAAGGACCTTCTTCTTTTCACTGTGCTCTCCTTTACAAAGGATAACGTACTTGTCCAAGATTTCTACTGACAAAATGTCTAAAGCAGCAGTTCTCAACCTGTGGGTCATGACCCATTTGGGGGTCGAATGACTCTTTCACAGGGTCCCCCAATTCATAACAGTTGCAAATCACAGTTATGAAGTTACAAGGAAAATAATTTTATAGTTGGGGAATCACCGCAACATGAAGAACTGTATAAAAGGGTCTTAGCATTAGGAAGGTTGAGGACCACTAAAAAATATTTGACATGAAATTTCACCAGACTTACATATAGTAGACATTCTGACATACTTCTTCCAAGATAGATTTGTTTGTCCTTTGGAAAGTTTGTTCTTTTGGTACTTCCAATATTTTTCTCAGCACCATAATCCAAATGCTTTAGTTCTTATTTGGTCTTCATTATTTAACTTTCACATGCATCTGAGGCAATTGAAAGTATCATGACTTGGGTCAGGGGCCCATGCATCATCAAAGTAACATTTTGTTTGTCAGCACTTAAAAAAGGTCTTGTGCAGCATAGTTAGCCAGTGTAGTGCATCCTTTGATCACTGCACTGCTGCTTCTATGAGCTTGATTGTGGTTCCAAGCAAACAAAATCCTTGAAACATCAGTGTTTTCTCCGCTTACCATGATGCTACCTCTCGATCCCTTGAGAATTTTGACTTTCTTTACATTGCGTTGTCATCCATAATGAAGAATGCAAACCTTGATCTTCATTGGCAAGGCTTTCAAATCCTCCTCACTTTCAACAAACATGGTTGTGTTATCTGCATATCTTAGGTTGTTAATACACTTTGCTCCTTGCCAGATGCCAAAGTCACCATCATGTAATGAAGTTTCTCTGGCTATTTGATAAGCATATAGATTGAATAAATGTGATGGCAGAATACAATCCTTTCTTGCACACCTTTCTTGATTTTAAACCATGGTACAGTCCCATGCTTTCTTCCCACAACTGCCGATCCATGTGCAACAAATTCCACAGAAGAATAATGAAATGTTCTGGAATTCACGTCTTTCTCAAGGTTGTTGGTAGTTTGTTATGATACACATACCAGTTGGATGTCTTGGCAGAGCCAATAAAGCACAAGTAAGCATCTTTCTGGAATTCCATGCTTTCACACAAGTTCTGTCTGAATCAACTCTGATGCCTCATGTTCTACATCCTGTTCTGAATCTGACTTGAACTTCTGATGATACCCTTTCGACGTGTGACTGCAACTATTGTTGAATAATATCCAGAAATAATTACTTGGATGTTACATTGATAATAATGTTCTATAAATTGAATATTCTATTATATTGCCTTCCTTTGGAATGAGTACAAATATGAATCTTTTCCAGTTAGTTGACCAAGTAGCTGTCTTTGAAATTTCCAGTCATAGTTGGGTGCTTGCAGTGTTTTCTCAGTTGTTGAAACATTTCAAATGGTATCACAATAATTCCTAGAGCCTTGTTTGGGGCTAAATCTTTTAATGCAGCTTACATGCTGTGGCAGTCATGTGCTTATGTTAATTTTATGATTGAAATGTAGGGGTGGAGTCTAGCCTGTCAATCTGGAGATAGCCATTGAGTAGCCAACCAATGAGGCCTCTTTGTGGCATGGCTTTCTCTTGAGACTTCTGGAAAATCTCGCGATATTTCCCTCGTGAAGCTGAGAAGCTATCTTCCCCAGTGGTTGGGAATTAGTTCTCAGAGACGATGAATGACGGACAAGACAAGATGGCAGCGTCTGAGAAGCTGGAGAAGCCACATGGCTTGGCCCTGATGGAGTCAGACCTCTGAAGGTGGAGAGGCCACGTGGAGACCCCTGTCAGCGATGAGTTGCTTTTGCCACCCCTGGTTGCTGTTGATGAAACCTGAGCCCTGAAAGCGAGGAGCCATGGGGAGACCCCTGCCAGCTCTGTGACTTTGCACCCACTGACCTGTGACTTTGAGAGTCGGAAGGAGACTTTATAGACTGATTTCAGGCATATGGGTTAATATCGGACTTATGACTTTGAACTGGATTTGGTTGGGATGCTTTCTCAGTGTTCCATTCCTTTTGTATATAAACCATTCCCTTATATCCATATGTGTGTCTATGAAATTTGTTCCTCTAGCTTCCCCGGACTAACACACGTCTTCTTTATTTCCACTGATTCTTAAAATATTAATTAGTTAATTAGTTAATTTATAGTACAGTGACTCTATGTTTTCTTACCATCTTCTTTAGATGATTCCTGTATCATTCAGTATTTTGTCCTGAGAAACTTTTAAATATTGCCACTTGAGTTTTGAATTTTTCCTTGAGTTCTTTCAGTTTAAAATATGCTGTTTCTTCTTGTTTAACACATTTCATTTTTTACACATTTTACACATTTCATTATAACATTTGACTACCTTCTCAAATTGTTCTTTGCAATTTTCTGTTCAGCCTTTTTACTTCATCATGGCTTCCATTTCCCTTCACCACTCTACTGTTCAAAGCAAAGTTCAGCGTCTCTTCTGACATCAGCATTGTTATTTTCTTTCTTTTCTGTATTTTCAATGACCTTCTGTCTTCATGACGTATGATGTTCCTCATATCATTCCACAGCTCTCACAGTCTTCTGTCATTAGTGTTTAATGCATCAAATCTGTTCTTGAGATGTTCTCGAAATTCAGATGGCATTAACACAGGTTAGTCATTTGGCTTTTGCAGACTTGCCTTGGCTTTCTTCATCATCAACCTGAACTTATATATCAGCAATTGATGGAGTGTTCCATACTTGGCCCTGGTCTTATTTTAGATACTTATATTGAGCCTTTTCATCTTCTCTTTCCACAGATATAGACAATTTTATTTTTGTGAATCTGATCTGGAGAAGTTCTTTTGTACAGCACTATTTGTGTTGTTGGATACAAGTATTTGCTATGAAGTTGTTGGTCTTGCAATATTTTGGCATGCAATCTCAAGCTTTGTTTCTAACAGCCAGGCTGTATTTTCCACCTACTCTTCCTTCCACTTTGTTTTTGAATTTTGCACTCCAGTAACCAAAGATTATCAATTTATCTTGATTGGATATTTGATGAAAGTCAGACTGAAGATATTATTAGAATTTGACATTTTCTCCCTCTCTAGTTTTAGTGGTTGGTGCATAATTTTGAATAATAATTGTATTACTTGGATCTCCTTGTATGCAGGTATATACTTTTGATCACAGTTAGATCGTAATTCAATATAGACCTTATAAGGAATGTGATGCTCTTCCCCTTGAATCCATCATTCCTGGAATAGCGAATCATATTATTTTCTAATTCAAAAGGCCAATATCGATTCATTTCATCTCATTAGTGCCTAGAATATCAATATTTATGTGCTTCATTTTATTGTTGACATCTCCCAAGTTTCCTAGATACATATGTCATACATTCCAAATTCCAATTATTGATAGATGCAGAGGCTTCCTTCCATTTCAATCATGCCTCCTCAGCAAATTAGACCTTGCAGTTTTTCATTCATCCACATCATTATGCTCAACTACTTTAAAAATGCAATCTGCAGTCCTATTTTGAGTGTCTTCCAACCTAGCATCTTCTCTCTTATCTTGGATAACATTCTGCTTCTGTTTATTAGGTTACTAATATCTCACAATATTTAAATGCCATCCATCAGATTTACAGTGGCTAATTCCAATGAAGTGGACAATCTATCCATTTGTAAGTCAGATTTTCCTGTACCCTGCGCACTTTGGATGATTCTGTTGGTATTTAAAATACCAGTGACAGGGTGTCCAGCATCATAGCAGCACACAAGTCAACACAGAATGACAAACTGACAGTTACATGAGACCCCAAATACTACCTTTAATATAGTCCACCTGAATTTCGAGAACCTCAAGAACAGATCTAACAAATTGAACACTAATTACCAGAGATATGATAAGCTGTATGAAGACACTGAGAACTTCATGCATGAAGGAAACAACCAGTCATTAAAAGACAGTAAAAAAAGAAAGTATCAACCAGATGTCATAAGAGACCCTAAAATTTGTCCTTAGATGTAGATTATCTAAATCAAATGGAAAATTTGGTGAAGTTAAAGAGTTGAATAGAAAATTTCAAATGAAAATATAATGAAATGTGCAAAGGTATCAAATTAGGAGCTAGAAAATAAGAGTACAGAGCATATTTAAACCTGGAAGAAGTGAAAAAAATTTCAAGCATTGATTTACATTATTTAAGGATTTGATGAACAAAATATTGAAAAAATATTTTGAGCAAAATATTGAATGAAGCCTCAACTGACTAAGAGAGGACTATATAGCCACTGTACACAAAAGAGTATAAGAGAACTGATCAATATTCGTCATTTTCCAGAGGTGTTAGCTATATGATTAAGAATCAATGCTATTGAAGGAAGAAGTCCAAGCTAAGTCATTAGTACAAAACAAGACTCCAGGAATTGGTGAAATACCAAATGAAATTGGGTTCCAGAACTGGACACATTCACGAGTGTATGGAAAGAAATTTAGAAGACTGCTCCCTAGTCAGGCAATTAGGGGAGATACCTAACTGAACCCATTACAAAGAAAGGTGACCCAAGAGAATATGGAAATTATGGAATAAATTTATTAATGCCACAAGCAAGTAACATTTTGCTGAAGATTATTCAAAACCAGCTGCAGCAGCACATAGGCAGGTAGTTGCTAGAAATTCATTTACATTGAGATGATGTAAAAAAGATATCATTATTTATATTATATAAATCTTACCTGAAAGCAAGGAAACCTAGAAAAATGTTTACTTGTGATTTTTTGATTATGTTAAGGCATTTGCTTGTGTATATCATAACACACCATGCTTAACATTGAGAAGAATAAGTATTCCAGATCACTTCACTGTGCTCACAGGAAATCTACACATGGACCAAAAGGTAGTGGTTCAAAGAAGGATAAAGAGAGAGGAGGATGGGGAATGATGCAAGGTTTAAAGTTAGAAAATGGGTGCTTCAGATTTGCATCCTTTCAGCACGCTTATTTAATCTTGAAACTGAGCAAATAATCTGAGAAGCTGGACTCTATGAAAGGTAGGACATCAAGATTGGAGGAAGGTTTATCAACAACATTCAATGTGCAGATAATACAACATTGCTTGCTAAAAGTGACAAGAACTTGCTGTTGTCTATAGGCTTCCATATAACTTACAACTCAATGGTAAGAAAACCCAAATCCTCACAACTGGATCAACAGGTAACATAATAATCAGTAAAAAGATTAAATCTGTCATATATTTCATCTTGCTTGTATCCATAATCAGTGCTCCTGGAAGTAGTAGTCAAGAAATCAGATGACATATTTCACTGGTACACTACTACCCAAAGCACTCTTTAAAGTGTTGAGTAGCAAAGAGATCATTTTGAAGATTATAAAATTCCCCACAAAAGCCATGGTACTTTTCAATTGCCTCATCTAGAAGTGCAAGCTACACAATGAATGAAAATGATTGAAATGGAATCAATGCATTTGAATTACTATATTGGAAGAAGATACTGAAACCATTGTTGACTGTCAAAGCAGACAAGTCTGTCTTGGAAAAAGTATAACAGAAAATGTTCATTATTGGAAAGATCTGTAAGACTTCATCTCAGTTTTTTCGGACACGTTATCAGGAGAGACCGGTACCTGGAAAAGGACATCATGCTTAGTAAAGTAGAAGGCTACCAAAGTAAGACCAAGGCTCTCAACCAAATGGATTGATAGGGTGACTTCAACAAGGTGGTCAAATTAACAATAGTGATGAAGAATAATTATTCACCTCTGTGTTAGAGTTCTCTAGAGAAACAAAACCAGGACACTAGTAACTGTCTTTATATATTTATATAGATAGAAGGATATATAAGATAAGAAAAAAAGAGTTAACTAATCTATAAAGCAATACAAATAGCTCAGTGCAACTCACTTGGGTGAGACAACTAGAAGCCTGGAAGTCCTTGGAGTCTTGAGGGCCACTGAGTAGTCCTCTGTAGAGAATTCAGGCTATCCAGCCACAAGCAGCAAACAGCAAAAGCAGGTCATCAACAGTCAGGGGTCTAACAGTCTAACAGTCCCCAGCTCAAGAGATGTATATTCTAGGAGCATGGCGAAGCAGGGCTTGAAGGAACCTCAACTCACAGCAGCACAGTCTACCAATTAGGTGTCCTATGTGTAGTGTCACTTGGAGATCAAGGCAGCCAGCTGGTCCAAAGAGGACAAGGGTGGGGCTTGCCAAGCCATTTCTATCTCCGCCCTTCAATTGATCTCATGTGTTCATTGGCCATGTCTTCACTACAGACCTACCTATCATCTTTGACCATGTTGACACAACAAGCTTACCTACCACAACTTCACCTTAGTTCTGGCAAGTGCCAAGCTAAAGTTAAGATTTCCTAGACTCTTTAGTATGCTACTAGTATCTTATTTTCATCAAATTTGAAACTGTTTCTGTTTCATCTATTTCACAGTAAAGAATTTTATTTTAAATGACATCCTCACATTAATTAGAATAAGAAATTACTTATATCATTGAAAAAACCTCAAGATCAATCATAAAATACCATACCAAACTTACTGCCATTAAATTGATGCTGAATCAGAATGAACATATAGGGCAGGGTAGAACTGCCCCTAAAGATTCCCAACTGACTTCTTTATGGAAGTAGAAAGGCTCTTTTTTCTCCCATGGACTGGCTAGTGGTTTTGAAATGCTGATCTATCAGTAGGCACCAGATCTCCTTCCTCTACTAGGGCTCATTGAAGGTCAATTGTAGCTCTTAATTAAAAGGAAATACTGCATTTTTGAGACCATAAGAGACACCTGACCATAAGATTCACCCAGTTTTCAGAGCAGAAAAACAAGAACCAAATAGTATCAGTATACCAAAATGTTCTGGGGTATAACACCTTTGGAACATAACACGTACCCTCATTTCCCCCTCCCACTTTTGGGAAAAAAGTGAATCTATGGTCCAACAAATGCGGTATATAATATATATGTATAATTCTTGTATGTACTTAATTTTCTTTGAACTACTAATTTTAGCACCTCTCATTCTTTCTTTCATAATTAAATATATCAATTATGTTCTGCTTCTCTCATTATTTCTATTTATTTATTTGCATAACTTCCATTTTTCTCCCCTAAGATTATCATCCATTTCCTGATATGGAGCAATGAACACTCTTTAAAACTTTCATGATATCAGAGGCTGACTATGTTATAGAGACTATTTCTATGCCACCTTCTTAGATATCACATCTCTACAGCATATAATATTTCTTTAACTATTTTATGTCTCTGTACATACAAGAGTCCTTATTGATGATCATGTATCTAATGCTTGTGAACAAAATAGGAATATTTCATTTAAAATCAGATTGGTCATTTCCCCTAGTTTATATTTATTTTGTACCTCAATGACTCATTCTTTTTGCAATTTTGCTAGATGTCTCCTATATTTCACCTTGGCCTTCTGGATTATATCTCAAGTGACAATTTGGAGAATATTTGTATACACAGGTTACACAGTTACTTTTAAAAATAATTTTAGTGGAAGCTCATACAACTCATCACAATCCATACATCTATCACATTTGTACATTTTTTGTGCTCATCTTCTCAAAAGATTTCCTTTCTACTTAAGTTCTTGGTATCAGCTTCTCATTTTTCCCCTCCCTCCCCACACCTCCCTCCATCATGAGCCCTTGATAATTTATAAATTATTATTATTTTGTGATATATTACACTGCTTAATATCTCCCTTCACTCACTTTCCTATTGTCCATAGGCCAAGAAGGAGGTTACATGTACAGCTTTATAATCAGTTCTCTCTTTCTACCCTGCCTTCCTTCCACCCTCCCGGTATTGCCACTTTTGCCACTGGTCTTGAAGGGATCATCTGTTCTGCATTCCCTATGTCTCAGGTTCCTATCTGTAACAGTGTACATCCTCTGAGCTAGCTGGAATTGGGATACTGTGTGTGTGTGTGTGTGTGTTATGCTGAGGTGGATGGTGGGGCGTGGGTGGGAGGGAAAAGCATTGAAGAACTAGAGGAAAGTTCTATGTTCCATCATTGCTACACTTCACCCTGACTGGCTCAACTTCTCCTGGCAATCCTCCTATAAGAAGATGTCCCATTACCTACACATGTGCTTTGGTTCCCCAATCTGTACTACTCCTTATGTACAATTATATTATTTTTAGTTCTTTGATACTGGATCCCTTCAGCACCTCATGGTCACACAGGCTGGTGGGCTTTTTCCATGTGGACTTTGTTGCTTCTGAGCTAGATGGTCGCTTGTTTATCTTCAAACCTTTAAGACCCCAGACGCTATATCTTTTGATAGCTGGCAGTGACCAGACATCCCGCTTTTGACAGGACAGGCATCTCAAACAATTTTTCCTGGGACCCAAGGCATTTTTAAAAAGTCCTGATTTTTGGAAAGAATGCATGACAAGCAGGAGAATGCGAAGAGAATAGAGCCCTTCTACCTCCGCCTACCTCCTGGTCAATGGTATCGCGCTTTCCCAATGTTAAAATCTGGTCACGTATGCACACATTTGTCTTCAGTGATCATTTTGGGAAGGTGAGCATCATGGAATGCCAATTTAATAGAAGAAAGTGTTCTTGCATTGAGGAAAGACTTGAGTGGACATCCAATGTCCATGTGCTGCCTTAAAACTAACCCTATAAGTATATGCATGTAGCTTTATTTCCCCATCATCATATATAAATATATTTACTTATTTTCATGCCTATATTTAGACCTCTACAAATGCCCTTTGCCTCACAGTTCTTTCCTCCATTTCCTTTTACTTTCCATTTGTCCCACTATCATGCTCAGCCTTCATTTGGGTTTCAGTAGAGATTACAGTTATCTGGATTGAAATCTTATTTAAGTTTCAACTAAGAAAGTATTTGCTTAATTTGCAATCTCTTAGTTTGACTTTCCTGGAAAACTATATCCAGTAGACAAGGAACTCTCATAGGTATCTACTTCTATCCAATATTCAGACGCCTGCTTCTGAAATACCATGTAATTCTATGAGTCATAGAAATCTACATCCTTTTCTTGTTTAAAGACCAAAAAAAGCCCCTGTCTCTTATGTGATAAGACTACCTATCCCCCCGACTATTTTATAAGAAAGTATCCATTTGAATTAATTAATTTGATAATCCTACAAGTTAAATAAGTTACCAGGTTGGTTCCTTGGAAGAAATTGTGATTTCTAATGTAGCTTGTGTTATAGAAATCTCATAATACCCTGTTAAAAGAGCTCCCTGAAATTAATGGCTCTAAATGGATTCTAAGTTCTCAAGGATGCCAAAGTGATTTATTGAGTGGCCCTAGTCTAGGACTTCCTTAGGTGGAGAGCACACATCTTCATGTAACAAGGCTAATAATATTGCTTCAAGCTGTTGTCAGTTGACTTGGTAAAATTGCTCAGATGCACTCCCCATGCAGTTAGCTGGTGATGATTACCCTTAAGTATTCACAGAGCAGAAACCCTGGGGAAACACTAATTAGCCACCCGCAAGGAAGATGTTCCAGCCTTGTAAACAAACTCCTGAAGTCTCTGGGTTGTAATGAGAACCAAGCCCCAGTGACATGGTCTGTTCTGTGCTGTGTGGCTGCATCAAGGTTCAGCAATTTTCCAGGAGGAAGTGATTGGAGTCAGGCCTGGGGCTGCACGAAATCTACTAATCACCACATAGAGACTTCGGGTGCTCATGAACCCCAGGAGGGAATTGGCTTTTACGAGCTAAAGGAGATGCTGACATATGTTGTTTTAGAGTGGGGTGGGGGAATAGTGTTTTAAATATTTATTGATTAAGGGCACATAGCCGCCCCCCCCCATTAACTTTTTTATAGTTGGTACCTGGACCACTTTCTTTTAACTAAAATAAATTTTAAAAACCAAAGCAAAGAACCAACAATACCTACATCTTTGCTAAGTCTGGTTAATGACTTCCTGGATGTCTGTTTACAGTTTTCCTCCTCTTTTTCTTCCATTAACAGAGCAGTAATCAGGTTGACAATAGTGTCAGAAAGGTATGAGATGTGTGTGTGGTTTAGGGGTGTAGGTCCATTTGCTGTGGCTTCCCAGTGTGAATGTGACTGCATCTAAATCATGCAGAAGCACAGTTTATCAGGTCTCCATGCTACAGGACACTGGGGAATCAAAAGTTAATTGAAGCAGACCAGATAATGCACTTCTACACTCTAACAAATATTGAAGATAGGAAAAAGAGGAAAAATATCAACTCTGCAATTTGAATGCTAGAAGAGTCTTGGGATTTCATCAGTTTCTCCAATCCAAGAGATAAAAGAGAAGGGACACCCACTAACAGGAGTGACTTAAATAAAGTATAAGTCTTGATTTGCAGCTGTTTAGAGAGGTATTCACTAACCCAACAGGACAAAGTTTTCCAGCTACTTGGAATATAGTGAGGGAACCCTGGAAGTTTAGTGGATTATACATTACGCTATTAACCCCTAAACGAGCAGCTCTAGCCCAGCAACTTCTCCTTGTCAGAAAGATGAGGCTTCTTGCTCCATAAATATTCATAGCTCTGAAAATCCTTAGGGGCGATTCTAGTCTGTCCTATAAAGTTGTTATAAATTAGAATCCATCTATGACAGCGGGTGGGTTGTTATTTTGCTATTATGGTTGTTGCTGTTTGGGTCAATTAAAGTCCTTCATCTATTTATATCCATTTCTATCCTGTCTTTTATTCGTTCATTTGTTTATGGATGATGTAACAAATACAACTCAATTGATAATCATTTACTTAAAATCTCAGAGTAGCTTGGAAATTTAGAACATCAGAAATAAAAGTGAGGATTTTTCTTTGATAGATGAGTAAAAACTGGTTTTGCTATCTGATCACAGCAAATTTTACTAAACAAGAAAAATCAGCAATGTGAAGATTGGTATATGCCCTTCTGAAAATGACGTTTCCAGTACCTCTAATCCTTCCTCCAAAGAATTCTGATATCTTCAATTTACACAATTGAAGATTGAATTCTGATATCTTCAATCTTCAAAATAACAGTTTTGGGGTCTTTGGTGGACTTGAATCATGTTCATTTTTAAAGATCTTCAAATTCAGGGGATAAATTAAAGTTTGCAGAGGTAGGATCAAGCATGTAGGGTAGATGGATGACTAAGGTTTCCCAATGAAATTAAGACTTCCCTTCCTAGTCTTTAAGAAAGATCACATGTATTGTCTTTGTGGTTAGGGGAAAGAATGAAAACACCAACACAGCTTTCCTGGCCCTTTCATCACCAAAGCTTTTTTTAATTATCTTCAAACTTATTTCTAATTTATGATTGTCTGTGTCCTTCATGAGAACCAATATTTCTCCTTTGAATTACCAAGAACACTCTCTATAACCTTCTAAGTTGACCTCTTTTCTGAATTTCACAGGCCTAATTAATTAGGCCTTTTTGAAAGCACTCTAATGAGACTGTTATTCTTAGGTGCCATGGAGTCAGTTGTGATGCTCACAACATATCTAATCACCATCTGGTCCTTTACCATTGTTACAAGTGTTGTCATGTTTGAGCCCATTGTTGCAGTCCCTGTGTCAACCCATCTCATCAAAGGTCTTCCTCTAATGAGACCGACACAAGTGTATTGCTCAGTGAATTTTATGCAATCATTCACTAATTGTAGAAACATGCATAGATATGTTTTTTTTTAAATAAAGGGTACTCATGAAATCTTAATAGTACTTTTTTCATTTACACTCAAATGTAAGTGGCACTGAATGCAGTAGTCAGAAACCAGGTTCTAGGAATTGATGGTATACCAATTGAAATGTTTCAGCAAGTTGATGTAGCAAAGGAAGCACTCAATTGTCTATGCCAGGAACTTTGGAACGCAGCTACTTGGCTAACTGACTGGAATAGGTCCATATTTGTACCCATTCCAAAGAAAGATTACCCCACAGATTGCTAAAACTATAGAATGATATCATTGATTTCATATGCAAGTAAAATCTTTCTGAAGACCATTCAACAATGACTGCAACATTACATTGACATAGAACTGTCAAAAGTTTGGGACAGATGCAGAAGAGGACAAGGAACAAGCGATGTCATTGCTGATGCTAGATAGATCATGACTCAAAGCAGAGAATACCAGGAAGCTGTTTGTGTTTTATTGACTATGCAGAGGCATTTGACTGTGTGGGCCAAAACAAACGATGAATAATCTTGAGAAAAAAATAATACCAGAACACTTCATTTTGTTCATGAGGAATACTACATGGATCTAGAGGCAGTTTTGGGAAAAGAACAAAGGAATATCACATGATTTAAAATCAGAAAAGGGGTGCATCCGGGTTGCGTCCTTTCAACATACTTATTAAATCTGTATGTTAAGGAAAACACCAGAGAAGCTGGTTATGCAGAAAAGAATGTGACATCAGGATTGGAGGAAGACTTACAATATGATGATGGCACAAACTTGCTTGCTGAAATTGGGGAATACTTAAAACACTTGCTGATGAAGATCTAAGATTACACTTCAAAGTTAAGAAAAGCAGAATCTTCACAACTGGACAAATGGACAAAATAATGATAAATGGAGAAAAAAATTGAAGTTTTCAAGATTTCATCCTGGTAGTTCCACAATCAATGTTCCTCCGAGCAGCAGTCAGGAACCAAACAATGCATTCCATTAAATATATCTGATGCACAAGACCTCTTTAAAGTACTGAATTGCTAAGGTATAACTTTTAGGTCTAAGGTACAAATGACCCAAACCTTGGTATTTTCAAATGCATATGATACTTGGACACTGAATATGGAAAACTGAAGAAAACTGGATGATGTGAACTATCTTGCTAGTGGAAAATTTTGAAAGTACCAGGGACTGTAAAAAAAACTTCTAAAACAAAAAAACAAATATCTGTCTTGAAAGAAGTACAGCTAAAATGCTCTTTCGAGGGAAGGTTTGGTAGATTTCACCTTATATACTTTAGACATGTTGTCAGTAGAGACTGGTCTCTGAAGAAGAACATCATGCTTGGCAAAGTGGAGTGACAGGGAAAAAAAGGAAGGCTCTGGGCAAGATGAATTAACACAAGAACCGCAACAATGGACTCAAATATGCATGGGTGACAGAGGCCTTGACAGTGATTCATTCTATTAGTTTTTAGGAGTCAGAACAAGCTTGAAGGCGCCTAACACCACCACCAACAACTAGACTTGTTTTAATATTCTTCATCTTGAACCTAAACTTACATATGAACAATTGACATTCTGTTCCACAATCAGCCGCTGACCTCTTTTGAGCTGCTGATATTGAGTTTGTCTATTGTATCTTTCCACAGATGTGGTCAACTTGATTTGTGTATAGTCTGTCTGGAGAAGTTCACTGGTCCAGGTGCCATTTACATTGCTGTAAAATGCAACGAAGAAGTTCTTGGTCTTACAAAATGAAGATACTGCAATTTCTAGATTCATTTTAAGTTCAGAGCCCTGTTCTTCAACTGTCATTCCTTCCTGTCTTTCTCTACAATTTTGAAATTTCAACTGTCAAGAATAATCGATGTATCTATATTTTATCCTTGATAGGTACCATCGACTTGGTTCCTACCTACAAAATGTTCTGCTCTTGAAGACATTGGTGGACCTTAAGTTTCTTCATTGTTAGCTTTAGTAGTTGATGAATAAATTTGAACAATAGTTGTGTTGATTGCACTTTCTTGTATGCAGGTAGGTATATTATTACAGACAGAAAATTGTTTTTTCACAATTCTAAGTTAAGAGCTTGAAGGTAAACAAGCAGTTATCTAGCTCAGAAGCCACAAAGCACACCACAAAGAAGCACACCAGCCTTTTTGACCACGAGGTGTCAAAGGGATCAAAGAAGTAAACATTATATCATTGTGAATAAGGGGGAGTACAGATTGGAGAACCAAAGCCCATTGGTAGGCAACTGGGACATTCCCTTACAGATGGGCCACAGGGAGGAGACTAGCCAGTCAGTGTGCAGTGTAGCGATGATGAAACATACAACTTTCCTCTGGTTCTTAAAAGCTTCCTCCCCTCCCACTATCATGATCCCAATTCTAGCTTACAAATTCAGATAGACCAGAGGATGTACACTGGTACAGCTAGAAACTAGATACACAGGGAATCCAGGACAGATGATCCCTTTGGGACCAGTGGTGAGAGTGGCTATACCATGAGGGTGGAGGGAGGGTGGTGTAGAAAAGGGAAGCCAATTAGAAAACTCTATATATATCCTCATCCCTGGGGGACTGACAATAGAAAAGTTGGTAAAGGGAGGCATAGGACAATGAATGAAGAAAAATAATTTATAAATTATTAAGGATACATGAGGGAGAGGGGAGCAGGGATACCAAGGGCTCAAGTAGAAAGCAAATGTTTTGAGAATGATGATGGTAACAAATGTACAAATATGCTTGTCATATAATGGCTATATATATGGGTTGTTATAAAAGGTGTATGAGCCCCCAATAAAATTATTTTTAAAAGAAGTTCAAATTAGGGCCTTGTCAGTTCACTTTCTTTTAGGGATTTCCAGGTGTGTGCACTTGTCTAAGCTTACTTTTCTCTTTCTGTAGCTCTGAAAAGATTAGATATTTAGAATCCACTCAAGTCAATTATGATGTAATCGACACTACAATGACCAATAAAACCCTATTTCCATAAGCATAGAGTTAGAAAGATCCCAACACATAATTTGGGGAGATTGGGGTGTGTGGATTAAGTCCATAATACAGTGCAATAGGATTAACAGTACTATTATTTGTCATTATAATATCTTATTGTTTTTCCATTTTATATCATACCTTTTCAATTTAAACTAAAGTTGAACACAAAAAAGTTAACATAATATTTCTGAGTCTTATTTCTTCTGAAGAGCTTAAAGTCCACATTTAAAATGCTATTCTTTTACCAAAGCTCATAAAAAAGGAATAGCAGTGCTTTAACATATCTCTAAATAACTGTATTTAATTATATTCAAAGTTGTTTCTCTTCTGTCCGGTGCTTACATTTAATAACAACTGCTAAGGGTGCATTTAAATCTTATTTATCCCAGACACAATTAATGCCCCAGAAGAGACTGCACAAGCCCATGTTTTATGTTTTTCATTAAAGTTTCATGTATTTGTGATGTTTATTGGGCCAGTTGTGAGAATTTTTGTTTCCTATATGCTGAGATTGTAGTCTGTACTGAAGCCTTTAATTTTTGATCTCCTCAATAAATGTTTTACATCATTTTCATTTTCAGCAAATAAGGTTAGATTGTTAGTATTTTTCCTCTCCAATATTGATGATGTCCCATTCTTCTTCATATAGTTCACTTCCTTAGATTTTCTTAGCATACAGATTGAAGGACTATGATACAAATTTGGCATACAGCTTCAATGCAGAATCCTCTTGTTCTGTTCAGCTACCTGTTTTTTGGGCTATGTATGATTTTCACATGACCATAATTGAGCATCTGTTATTCCAGTAATTTGCAATGTTATTAATAATTTGTCAGAATCCATGTGAAAGAATGTCTTCATAGTCAATAAAATGCAAAAAAAATCTGTTTTTTCTCTTAGATACTCTGAGTATGAAATGAAGAAAATTAAAAAAATTAGTTGATACATGCTTTCTGAAATCAATGATAACATAATATACTATGTTTTGAGACTATATGTCACATATTATAACAGTTGTTGATATGCAAAGCTCTTTCAAGTTTTTTAAAAACAAAAGACAGACACCCAGGAGAATTGCAATTTATTTTCCAAGTCCTATCTGTGAATGAGTAAATTGGGTTAGGAACTCAGTGCAGATGCTCAGTCTCTGAAAATTTTAGGCTATTTACCATGTTTCATTTAACCAAATTAATTGTAAGGCTCAGCTTATTAAGAGAAATTCTAACTAAAGTGAACCAATAATATGTTAAGAGCACAGTTGGGAAGACAATAATAATAGCAATTTTAACTTTTCAGATTGTGTTATATGATTCACTTGTGAGTCTTGGTGTCCTGGTCAATAATTAGGCCAATAACTTCTGGAGCTTGATGGTCAGGATTTGAGATATGGGTTCTGATTAAGTGACAGTGTGAGTGAATTAAGAGTCTGGCTGTCATATATTAGACCCTATATTACAAGGAAAGTACCCTCTAATCTAGTCAGTTAATTATGTAGCCAATGGCTTTAATTTCAGAAATGCTCATTAGCGCTCAAATGCATGACCTAAAAAGCATAAGGTGGCTTTCTGCACTCTGTAAAACTTACAAGTAAACTATTCAGTAGACTTTCAAATGAATGTTAAATCAGACATTGGTTACTAGAATTATGGAGCCTCACACTTCTAAATGTATACATTTTCAACTCTACAGTTCAAAAATGAGATGTCTCTCTGTTACTCTCCCTTACTAGCTCACTGTGTAACAAACATAATTCTAGATCTTTTGGTATAAGGACAAACAACTTTGTGTCAATGTTCACTTATTTGAAACTTTATCACCTTTCCCCTCCCACACATATTTAAGAAAATGTTCCAAAAGTATTTGCAATGGTATTAGGATTATGCAAGGCCATTTATTATAAATTTGATTTGTATGTGAGCTTAATAAAATACATACCCAAAATTCCAAATTACAACTGAAAATTAAATAGCTACAGGATTTCCCATATAGATTAATAGAAAAGAAAATATCCCAAATGATATCTCCTACCAACAAAAAGCAACTGCTTAACATTAAAAGATTCTGCTTCTGCTTGTTATCGGCAGGTGGCAATGAGTTGGTTCAAACTCATAGTGAGCTCATGTTCAACAGAATGGTTTATTATCTGGACCCGTGCCAGCCTTAAAATATGTCCTATATTTAAACCCATTATTTCAACCACTATGCCAATCCCTCTTCTTGAGGGTCTTTCTCAATTTTTCTGACCCTATACTTTACCAAGCATATCTGAAGTATGTGAAATGAAGTGTCTCATTATTCTCATTTTTTAAAAATTTTATTGGGCGCTCTTACAGCTACTACAACATTCAGTACATCATTTGTATCAAGCACATTTGCACACAT
>PVJH01010677.1:0-72624 GCA_004026705.1 Nesogale talazaci | reverse complement strand
AGAGTCTACATGACAGATTTATAGTGAGCTTGGTTAAACAAGGATTTGTTTCAATTTTGTATCTTGTAGAGGCTTTTTTTGGGGGGGGGAGGGGGGCATCACTGCTCTCCGGTGGTGGGAGGAGGAGGCCCAGCCCCACTGCTGGAATTGAACCTCCGTCCCAGTGGGCTGCAGTCCCGCGCACAACCACTACGCCACCGGGGCTCAGCCCTAGAGGCTTTTATATAACAACATGATACATAGTGTGCAGCAGTGCTTTTCCTTTTTGCAATTGAAAACCAGTGCCAGGTTTAAATTTACCAGCAGTTTCTGCCTCTTAGATATATGGATGTGCTTTGGCAGAGGAGGTCTCTGCATTTTGGAAGAGACTACTCTTATTGTCCCTATACGTATGCCCATTGAAAGCATAGAGAGGTTCTTAGATAAGAAATGCAAATGGAGAAATTTTAGCCAATAGCTTATTTCTATTATTATTAAATATTTGTATGCTTATTGGAATATCTTTGTTCTTAAAGATTGTTATCATTTTTTGGCCCGCTGTAGGGAGATATTGTTTTTTTAATAAGTTTTAAAATCATTTAATTGGGGGCTCATACAACTCTTATTACAATCTACATTCATTGTGTCAAGCACATTTGTACATCTGTTGCCATCATTCTCAAAACATTTGCTTTTGTCTTGGGTCCTTTCTTTCATCTCCTCAGTTCCCTCCCCAACTCCCTCCCTCCCTCACAGATCCTTGATAAGTCATAAATTATTTTGTCATGTCTTATACTGTTTGAAGTCTCCCTTCACCCACTTTTCTGTTGTCCATGCCCCAAGGGGGGGTGTTATATGTGGATCCTTGCAATTTGGCCCCCTCTTTCTACCCCACCTTCCCTCTACCCTCCAGGTATTGCCACTCTAACCACTGGTCTTGAGAGGTTCATCTGTCCTGGACTCCTGTCTTTCCATTTCTTATCTGTACCATTGTACATCTTCTGGTCTAGCTTGATTTGTAAGGTAGAATTAGGATCGTGATAGTGGAGGGTGGGAAAGAAGCATTAAAGAACTAGAGCAAAGTTGTACATTTCATAGGTGCTACACTACACCCTGACCGGTTTATCTCCTCCCCCAAGACCCTCTGTAAGGGCACATGTCCCATTCCTTACAGATGGGATTTGGGTCTCCACTCTGCACCCCTCCTCAATAACAATGATATGATATTTTTGTTCTGGGTCTTTGATGCTTGATACTATTGACACTTCATGATCACACAGGCTGGTATGTTCCTTCCATGTGGGCTTTGTTGCTTCTCGGCTATATGGCCGCTTATTTATTTTCAAGCCTTTACGATAGCAGACTATATCTTTTTTGGGGGAGGGAGGGGTATCACTGCCCTCTGGTGGAAGTAGAAGGACCAGTCTTGCTCCTGGAGAGCTGCTGCTGGATTTAAACCGCCAAGCCAGTGGGCCGCAGTACTGCACACAACCACTACGCCACCAGGGTTCAGCCCCAGACTATATCTTTTGATAGCTGGGCACCATCTGCTTTCTTCACCACATTTGCTTATGTACCTGCTTTGTCTTCAGTGATCTTGTTGGGAAGGTGAACATCATAGAAGGCCAGCTTAATAGAACAAAGTGTTGTTGTATAGAGGGAGTACTTGAGTGGAGGCCCAAAGTCTATCTGAATACTAAACCTATAAATGAGATGGGAGGGAAAACGATGAGAAACTGATGCTAAGCGTTCAGGTGGAAGGGCAGGTGGTTTGAGAATGATGAGGGCAGTAGGCATGTGATGGTGCTTGGCACAATATACGTATGTATGGATTGTGATATGCGATGTATGAGCTCCCAATAAAATGATTTATTTATTTATTTATTTATTTATTTATTTATTTGGGCATCACTGCTCTCCGGTGCTGGGAGTAGGAGGCCCAGCCCCACTGCTGGAATTGAACCTCTGTTTCAGTGGGCTGCAGTCCCGCGCACAACCACTACGCCACCAGGGCTCAGCCCCCAATAAAATGATTTAATCAAAAAATATACATATAGATCTATTTTCCCATCATCTGTATCAATAATTTACATATGGATATGCCTGTATTTAGACCTTTCTAAATGTCCTATGCCGCCTCCTAGTTATTTCCTCTGTTTCCTGTTACTTTCCACTAGTCCCATTATCATGCTCAGCCTTCACTTTGGCTTCAGTAATTCCTCTCAGCTAAATTGCTCTTGATCAAGCCCTACCAGGCCTCCTAGACCCTCATCATTGCTTTTGAATCACTTGTGTTCACTTGTCCTTAAATTTGTTAACACCTCCTTTCACCACTCCCTCCCATGTCCCCTGGGAACCAGAAGGTCCCATTGTTTTCTCCTCCAGATTGTTTATCCTGCCTGTCTTATCTAGATAGACCTACAGAGATGATAATAATATGCACAAAAAACAAGACAAAGCAAAACAAAGCAACAAAAGAAAAAACAAAAAACATTGTAAAAAAAATAGTTCAAGTTCTGTTTGTTGACCTTTAGGAGTGTTTTCCGGGAGGAGGTACTCCTCACTCCCCCCCCAAAACGTGAGTTTCCCCTCCAAAGCTTTATGTATTTAATCTTTTTTTTTTAACCAACAACCTTATCACCTTCAAAGAACTCTCTATTAAACTTAATACAATTGGCTGGCAGCACTTCCCTCCTTTTTTCTTTCATCTTTTCTAAGCAGTCTCTCTGCTTTTAATGTCTCTCTGCATTCAAGGAAACAAAAAGAAGTCTCATGGAGCAAGGACAGTGTGTAAAGTGTTTGGGGCAATAATGCTCCAAACTGGTGCACTGAGATGGCTGTGTGAGCAGGTGCACTGCTGTGGTGGCAGAATTGGTCCCCGGTCTGCCACATTTTGTTCACATTTTTATGTAATCTTTTCAGAACCTCTAAATAGGAGACTTGCTTGACTGTCTGAACTGGTTAAATGAAATCCAAATGCACTAACCCCCTCACATCCACAAGGGGTTCTGGTAACCCCTTGTATGTCTCAAAATGGTTGCTTAATCTTGGAAGAGGAGTGTGCATGTGTGTGTGATCTCACAGCTGGACAACGGGAACTGGGTACAGACCATGGAATATGGTCATACAACCTGGATCTTCTCTGTATTCAAGACTGAAGACGTACAAGACCACTTCCCCGGTGGTCTAGCTCTTGTCAGTTTGAGAGAGCAGGCTTTCTCCCCAACGAAACACAGTGGGATGTGGAGAGGAGCAGCAAGGGGCAGAGAAATCCTCTCTCTGAAGACAAGATACTGAGTTGAGCATGGTGGCACGAATCCAGTGGGTCTATCCTCCAAAGCAAAGCTCAGAGATACTACTGGGACTAGGACCAAAACAAATCTGAGGTAGCTCTGCCACAGACAAAGAGGCTGGAGTCATGCAAATGTGCTTTAAGAGACATTTCTAATGGCTGACAAGCACAAGACTTCCAAAAATTGCATAATTATATTTTCTCTAAGTCCTTAGAGAAAAGTTTTCTCAAGTTAAGCTTTACAAATGGGATAAATGCAATCAATAAGCAAATCTGAGTCGAGGGTAAAAAGAATATTTTTTTTACTACTCATGTTCCTGCAACTCTTCCCACACACACAAAAAGATGTAAACCTCCTAAATTATTTTTAAAAGTCAACCGAGCATTCATATTCAAACATGAAAGGAAGCCCACAAGATAATCAAAGCCAAATTTTACATGTAAGTGTTGTAAAACCGCAATTGAAAATTGGCAAAAGGTATGAATGGCAATACACAGAGAAATATATTTGAAGGGGCTTCAAAATGTTCATGGATAAATGAAATTAAGAGATAATGGAATTTTTCCCATGAACTTTGTGAAGTTCCCTTGAATGTCCAATAAACAGGAAAAGATGATCAATCTCATTTTGTAATTAAAATCAAAACTATGAGAAACCACTTTTCACATACAGAATATGATTGACACAAGGTAAAATGTTTGATAACAGGGATGGAGAAGTTGGGGAAACAGGAACTAACACATTGTTATCAAAAGCAATCCTGATACTTGGAGATAACTGGTAACTATGAGCCTTGATAGTCAGTCAATGATTAACTCACAGTGCCACCAGTAGGGAGGGTTATTATGCAGTTATTTTCCCCCTATGTGCTAATATGGAAATGTTGGTAAATCAAGTTGAAACATCTAACTCAAATTTATTGCCATCAAGTCAATTTCAACTCATATTGACCTCATAGCACAGAGTAGATAGAACAGCTTCTTGAATATCCAAAACGTTAACCCTTTGTTGTTAGGTACCATCGAGTTGGCTCAGACCCACAGCAACCTTATGCACAAAAGGAAAGACTGCGTGATGCCGTGCTCTCCTCACAACTGCTCCTCTGCCTGCGCCCATCAATGCAGCCACTGTTTTCAGTCCATCTAGTTAAGGCCCTGCCTGTTTATCGCTGCCCTTCCACTTTACCAAGTACGAGGTCCCCAAGAGACTGGTCTTTCCTGATCAGTTTCGTCATCCTTGACTCTACCGAACACTCTGACCTTACGTCTTCAAATACAGATCGGTTGCTCCTTTTAGCAGCCCACGGTGTTTTAAATACTCTTCTCCAGCACCACAAATCAAATGCATCACTTCTTCTACAGTCCTCCTTATTACTGTAACTATTTAAGGGAGTAGAAAACCTAGTTTTTCTCCTGAGGAGTGGTTGGTGGTTTTGAACCACTGATTTTGAGGTTAGCAGCACAACATACAACACCACCATCAGGGCTATTAGCTGAAACAATGTATGTGTTAAATGAAAAATAGGGCGAAAGATACAAATCAGTTACTGTTGTGACAAAGAAAGAGAAGAAAGAAGAGAGAGATGAAGGAAGGGTGGTAGGAAGTCAGCCAATAAGCAAGAAACTATGAGGCTACGGTTGTCTCCGGAGGGTGTGACTGCAAGAGGAAAGAAATGCAAAGGCTTGGAGGTGCTGCTTACATGTTTTGTGTATTAAGCTTTGCCACTAAGAAGGCAGGTCACTCTTCCTCCTCCAGTAAGTATTATTTGAGGGAGGGGAGTGCAAAGAAAGGGGAAAAAACCCAAGTAAAGTTCTTTAAAAACAAACAAACGAAACCCTAAATGATTGAAGAGATGTTTTGAGGTGCACTAAATTTCTGGGTATTAATCTACAAACTCTAGACAAACAGCTATCTTTTTTTAAAAAACCACTCTGTTGGGCGCTCGGACAACTCTTACCATAATCTATACATATATCCAGTGTGTCAAGCACATTTGTACGTTTGCTGCCATCATCACTTTCAAACATTTCCTACTTGAGCTCTTGGTATTAGCTCCATAATTTTCCTCTCTCTCCTTAGTCCGCTCTCCCTCATGAACCCTTGATAATTTATAAATTATTATTATTTTGTCATGTCTCACACTGTCCGATGTGTCCCCTTACCCACTTACCTTTTTTACAGTCATACTTAAATCATGTTCTCAGGTATTACAGAGTGAAAGGAAAAGGAGGATGAATGAGGGCAGAGAATGGGTAAGAGTAATCGATACTGAAATACATAAAAATGTAGGTGCAGATTGAATTATTTTTTTTCAAAAAATATATTAGCTAAACAAATACCCATGATAGGGTGTATGTGGTGTGGGAAGAGGATGGGGAAGGACTCAAAGAAGCCAAGGGTTGCATGTTTCTCCTCCATCTGTGGTGATCAGATTAAAGTGCCCACTCATCCATTTATTCTTAATATGTTTGAATTTCAACCTGTATTAATATGGAAACAAAGTATTGTATTACTCATTTCAAGGAGGTAAGTAGGAAAATGTATCAGAAATAATGTGTTTCCTATGAAAAAGTAATTTCATTCAGTGAGATTGAACAAACTAACTATTTTGAAATCTAAAAATAAAAGAACACTAATAATATATATAAAATTTTAACACTCTATCTCTCATGTGGGCAGTCATTTGTTTTATACAAATTCAAAATATTTAGTGACATATTTAAGCTTAAAGAGTTACAATAATACCTTTAATAAAATGAGACACTTAACTTTAATATGATGCCTGGACATATATGTATTTTTCACATGACAAGGACAAGATGAATAAGTAAAAGGTATGACAATGGCCCCTTCTAGCCTACTCTCTGGCCCTCGGCCCAAGCTGTGCGCAACCTATCTGAGAAGTAAGATCATGGCCATCCAGAAGCCAATGAAAATCCTGTGGCTCACAATGGCTGATTAACAATCAAGAATGCAGCCCCATTTTGTTCCACGGGGCACAGGCATTTCCATGAGTCAAGATTGGAAGTGGTCAACTACTAAATGCTCTGGACTTCCCTCTTCTCACTTATAAAGCTGGATGATTGTCTCTGCCATGCCTAATGGCAATGAGGTGATTATAAGGATCAAATGATGCTTTGGTTATAAAAATGAAATACATCCTGAAACACGACAGAATATCAAGTCCTTAACCTAGGCAACAAAACCACAATGAGCTCTGCTAATCTGCTCCTTTTAGGAAAAACATAATTAAAAAAAATGTACTCCTTAAAGAAAAAAAAAAAAAGGTATGACAACATAATAGAGACAAACAATACTCTTGAAAGACGTAATGGGAGGCTGAGCCCCAGTGGCATAGTGGTTGAGTGCGGGACTGAGGCCCACAGGCTTGGCGGTTCAAATCCAGCAGCAGCTCTCCAGGCGCCAAGGCTGGGCCTCCCACTTCCACCAGAGGGCAGTGATGCCCCCCAAAATAAAAAAAAACCACATTCTTCCTACTCTGACCAGGGCAGTGATGTCCACAAAAAAAAGGTCAGTGGTTGAACCCACCAGTGGCTCCATGGGAGAAAACTGAAGTTGTCTGCTGCCATAAAATCTTGAAGTCTTATTGGGCCTCAGACTCAAGAACTCCCTCAATACAAGAACACCTTGTTCTATTAACCTGGCATTCCATGATGCTCATGTTCCTGGCACAATTGCTGAAAATAAAATGGGTGTATAATACAAATGTGGTGAAGAAAGCTGATGATGTCCAGCTATCAAAAAAATATAGCATCTGGAGTCTTAAAGGCTTGAAGATAAACAAGCGGCCAACAAAGAAGCAACAAAACCAACATGGAGGAAGTACACCAGCCTGTGTGATCATGAGGTATCAATAGGATCAGGTTATCAGGCACTAAAGACCCAGAACAAAACAATCTATCACTGTGAATGAGAGGAATGCAGAGTGGAGACCCAAAGCCCATCTGTAGACAATTGGGCATCCCCTTAAAAAAGGGTTGCAGGGAAGAGACAAGCCAGTCAGGGGGTAGTGTAGCACCTATCTAGCTCTTTAATGCTTCCTCTCCACCACTATCATGAGCCCAATTCTATTTTACAAATTTGGCTACATCAGGGGCTGTACATGGGTATAAATAAGAAATGAAAACACAGGGAATTCAGGACAGATAAATCCCTCAGGATCAATATTGAGAGTAGCGAAACTAGGAGGGGAAGGGGAAGGTGGGGAGAGAAAGGGGGAACTGATCACAATGAACTACATGCAGCCCCCTTCCTAGGGAATGGACAACAGATAGGTGGTTGAAGGGAGATATTGATCAATGTAAGACATGAGAAAATAATAACAACTTATAAATTATCAAGGGTTCTTGAAGGAGAGAGAGTGGGGGAAGGAAGGGAAAAAATGAGGAACTGACACCAAGGGCTCAAGCAGAAAGAAAATGTTTTAAAAAGAACAATGGCAACAAATATAATAATGTGCCTGACACAATGGATGGATGTATGGATTATGATAAGAGTTGTCCGAGCCCCCAATAAAATGCTTTAAAAAAATTGAAGTCTTAGAAGCCTGCCAGGGCAGTTTTCCTCTGCCTAATAGGATCACTGTAAATTAGACCAACTTGATAGCAGTGGGTTTCATAATACTTCTTAATTCAGAGCAGGTTTTCCAAATAGATCTCTTTTGAAGATTATAATCAAGTAATCAAACACTATTAAGATTCTACTTATTTTCTCTATGTCTATCATGGATAAAGCCTTTACTTTTGCATGAAATTGATAGGTCAACACAAAGGACACAATTGTAGATGTTGAGAAAAAAGAGGAGGAAGGCTGACATTTTTTATTCTGTTCTAAATTCTCAAGTAAGAAGCTTTGAAAATCTATTACATACATACATCGTTTGGGTATTTGATAAAAATTTGAAATTTAGAGCAGCAATTCCAAAATGACTGATTCAATAGATCTTGGCAATTTAATTAATTATACCTAAAGAAGTCCTGGTGGTACTGTGCATAAAGGTTGGCGTTTCAAACCTACCAGCCCCTCTACGATGGGTGAAAGGTGAGGCTACCTGCTTCCTACATAGCAGTAATTCTTCAGCTGTGGGTTGCGACCCCTTTGTGGGATCCAACAACCCTTTCACAGGGGTTTTACGATTCACAGCAGTAGCAAAATTACAGTTAAGATGCAGCAACAAAAATCATTTGATGGTTGGGGATCACCACAACATGTGGAATTGTATTAAAGGGTCGCAGCATGAGGAAGGTGGAGAACCATGTCTCTGGGGGGTAGCTATGAACTGTGTTAAAGCGTCATGGCATGAGGAAGATGGAGAACCACTGCTCTAGAAGGTAGCTTTGAACTGGAATCGACTCCACAGCAGTGGGAAACAATTCTGATATGGTGCTTCTATCTAATTTTGAGACTAAAGACCTTTTAAACATAGGGGTTGTGGTTTTACCAGTGTTTTCCCCAATGAGGGTAGATATATGACGTTTGAATTAATGGTATTTATGAAGTTTGAATAATGGAATTTATTTTTGAGCTTATTGGATTCATTTCTGGGATTTGTTATTTTAGACTGATGGTCGATTCCAATTCTTTGGCAAAATAGAGATTTTCTTTTTCAATGTAGTATTTCTGCACATTAATGAGTAGAGAATTTGTTTTATAACTATAGAACTTATTCAAACAAAGTGATTTGACAAAAATGTTTTAGGTAACCAACTGAAGTCTATAATAAAAAGCTTTTTTAACTATTTAACATCTGGGGGACTAACATTTCTTTCATGAATATGTATAGTTATAATAAACATAACAAAGAAATCAAAAACAATCTTTCCTAAAGGAAAGAAATTTACTGTCATCGAATTGATGTCAACTCATAGTGAACTACAGGACAGGGGAGTTTTCCATATTGTAACTCTACAAGAGTAGAAAGTTCCATCTTTCTCCCGAGGAGCTGTTGGTGGTTTACAACTGCTGGATTTGAGGTTAGCAGGCCAGTGTAGAATCATCACACCACAAGGGATCCTCAAGAGAAGTGGGTAAGAAATACAAAATGATCCATGTTGTATAGTATCATGAATTGACCAATCACAAACGTAAACAAAAGGGCCCTCATTAGCATATTAAAATAAGGGCTAGGAAATGAATAGCAGAGAGCGAACATTTCCATTTGCTCTCAAGGTCATAGATCAATGCAGCTGGAGCTCTTAAAAGATGGCATAAGTCCTTTGATGAGTATTGTAAATAAGGACAGTGTAGTGCTTTATCAATGTTTTATGTGGCAATTCTATAATTAGTTTCAAGACAACTTTTGGAATTAAGAATAAAGCATTTCATGTTAAAATTCAGATAAATATGGCTGAGCCCCGGTGGTGTAGTGGTTGTGCGTGGGACTGCGGCCCACTGGGATGGAGGTTCGATTCCAGCTCCAAGGAGCAAAGGCTGGGCCTCCTACTCCTACCACCTGAGGGCAGTGATGCCTAAAATAAAATAAAATAAAATAAAATAAATAAAAATTTAAAAATTCAGATAAATATACTGAAATATTTTCTTTCGTAATAAAACGACACATAAAAATGATGGGGACATGAATAAAATAAACAAGGCAATCACTTACTTTATGAAGTAAAGAAAATATGCTTTCAAAGTAAGAACTTAAATGTAAATCATTCAAAAGCAAATCAACCAATCATTTTGGGATGCCTTTTTTTGTGCATGTGGCTTTCTCTTCAAGTCTGTCTGGATGGGGTGGGCTAGATGGGTGATCTGGGGGCGGGGACGATGGAGCTGATGGTTCTGGGGTGGACATGGGGGGAGAGGGTGTTGGCTAGCCCAGGGATGGGCGGGTAGTGGGTGGTTCGGGGTCGGTGACAGGGTGGGTGTGGGAGGTCTGATAGGGATTGATCAAGACTAATGTAACAGAGAGAAAATATTGAAACCCAAATGGAGATTGAGCGTGATGGTGGGACGGGGGAAGATATAAGGAAATAGAGGAAAGAACCGGAGAGTATGGGACATTTATAGAGGTTTAAATACAGGCAGGTACATAGGTGCATATATTTATATATGACGATGGGGAAATAGATCAACGAGCATATACTTATAGGGTTAGTATTAGGGCAGCATATGGGCATTAGACCTTCACTCAGGTACTTCCTCAATGCAAGAACATTTTGTTCTATTAAATTGGCATTCCATGATGTACACCTCCCCGACACTATTACTGAAAACAAATGTGTGCATAAGCAAATGTGGTGAAGAAAGCTGATGTTGCCCAGCTATGAAAAGATAGAGCGTCTGGGTTCTTAAAAGCTTGAAAGTAAACAAGCGGCCATCTAGCTCAGAAGCAACAAAGCCCACATGGAAGAAGCACACCAGCTTATGGGACCAAGAGGTGTCAAAGGTATCAATTATCAAGTTTCAAGAACTAATAATCATAACATTATATGGTTACTTTCCTGATATGATAGCTGATGACAAATATGTGTATAACCAAATGTGGAAAAGAAAGCAGATGGTAGTCAGCTTTCGAAAGATGTAGTGTCTGGGGTTTTAAAGGCTTGAAAGTAAACAAGTGGCTATCCAGCTCAGAAGCAAGTGACATGGAAGACGCACATCGGCCTGTGCGACCACGAGGTGTCAAAGGAATCCGGTATCAAGTATCGAAGAACTAAAAAATATATCATTATAAATGAGGGGGAGTGCAGATTGGGGACCCAACGCCTATCAATAAGTGAAGCGATATCCTCTTACAGAGGGAAGATGAGCCTGTTAAGGTACAGTGTAGTAGGGGTCCAGAAAAGAAAAAAAAAGGTATAGTGTAGTAACAAATGTGCAACTTTCCTCTGGTTCTCAAATACTTCCACCCACTATCAAGACCCCAATTCTGCCAAACAGATTCAGCTAGACCAGGGGATGTACACTGGAGTCAGAAACATGGGAAATTTAAGATAGATGATCCCTTGGGACTAGTAGGGGGAGTGGTGATACTGGGAGGGTGGAGGGATCGTGAAGTAGAAAGGAGGAACTATTTTCAGGGATCTACATATGACCACCTCTCTGGGGTGCGGACAACAGGGGGGGATGTGAATTGACACACTGGGCAGTGTATGATATGAAAAGGTAATAACAACTTGTAAGTTATTAGGGGTTCATGGGTGGAGAAGGGGAATTATGGGGAGCTGGAATTAAAAAAAAAATAACTAGAGGAATGAGGGAAAGAGGAGCTTGTACCAAGGGCTCAAGTAGAAAATATTTGAAAATGCATATAGCAACATGTGTGTAAATATGCTGCATATCAATAATGCATTGAATGTTATAAGAGCTATAAGAGCCCCCAATAAAATCTATATTTTTTAAAAAAGCAAATCAACTAACTGCTTTGCAGATTTTAAAAAATAAGATTATTAGGATGTTTTTTTGTTTGTTTGTTTTTTTGGGGGCATCACTGCTCTCCGGTGGTGCGAGTAGGAGGCCTAGCCCCACTGCTGGAATTGAACCTCCGTCCCAGTGGGCCGCAGTCCCGCGCACAACCACTACGCCACCGGGGCTCAGCCCTATTAGGATGTTTTAAGCTAAACAAATACTTGAATTTATTTGTCACTGGAATATCCTATGTTAAAGGACAGAGGTTAAGAAAGAAATTTCTCAATCCAATATTTGAAAATGTTAGATAAAGAATGTCAGAGTCTCATCACTTATATGAATAGAAAATAAATTAAATAAAGATAAAAGATCAATAAACAGTTTTAATAAAAAAGACATACATTACCAAAAATAGCATTTGCCGGTCAAAATGGTTCAGGAAATAAAAATTTAAAACTACAAAGAAATAAGAAAAACCACCAGTGCCTTTAAAGGACTTATTACTTAATAACTATTATGTTATATATATGTGTTATATATACATGTTATATATATGTTTTCTTTCCTAGAACAAAATTAATTATTCCCCTCTATATTTGACATAGCTAAAGGTCACTTTTACAATATATTACCTTCAAATGTAGGGAATATTAGGTGTGCTGGCAAAATCGTTGTTACAAGTGGGGCTGCAGACTGCAAATCAGCTGTTTGAAACCACCAGCTGCAGAAGAGGTGGCTTTCTACTCTTGTAAAGAGTCAGTCTGAGAAACCCACAGGGACAGATCTACTCTGTGCTTTAAGATTGCTATAAGTTGGAATTATAATATATAGCTTCTAATATTTTGTTTGTTTGTTTTTGTGGCATCACTGTCCTGGTGGGAGTAGGAAGCCCAGCCTTGCTCCTGGAGAGCTGCTGCCGGATTTCAACTGTCCACCCTGTGGACCGCAGTCCCGCACACAATCACTATGCCACCAGGGCTCAGCCAACTTCTAACATTTTTATTGAACACAAAAGTCCTTGCTTTCCTAATACATGGTTACAGATATATGACTAGATTAATTAATGTTCTTCCTCAGAGTGTAGTTTCCCAGGTTACTTGTTCAATATACAGATTGAATAAGTATGGTGAAAGGATACACACTGAGGCACACAAGCTCTGTAAAATATATCTCACAAATCATGCAGGCTTGCTTGCTTGATCCTGAACCTTTTCCTATTGCAAGAGATACACCAAAGAGCCATACATGCAGGCCGGGGATGGGATAGGGACGGGAGAATTTGTCTCACTCTCTTCTGGGAGAATCTGAATAAACTTTGCACATTCCACCCCCTGCCCCAAGAAAAAACTCCAACAGAAAAATGTCAATTTAATGTCAAATTCTTCTATCTTTCAATACTAGTTTTTTATATATTTCTTCTACAAGGCCCACTTCAAACCTACTGCTTCCCAAAAACCTTCCTCATTTAATCAAGGTGGAATTCATGAATTCTTTCCACAGTAGTAACATAGAGCTACCGTTATAAAGTCCGAACGATCTACTTTTAAAATCAATCAATAAAGATACTGTGGATCACAGAAGATAGTGATCCAATGTTGGAGGGTCTACAACAATGAACTTGTGCAGAGCGAGGGTCGTGAAGGTGGGTGGTGCAGGACAGGGCGAGCTTTCCTTCTGGGGCTGCTCTGAGTTGGAGCAGGCTCAAAGGCAGCTGCCAACACAAGTGGGCTTCAAACAGCTCATGGAACTGGAAGTCAATGACCCCACTCACATTTTCCATATACACACATGAAGTCTTACAAACCAATCTTTCCCTTGCTTGCCTGAAAGCTTTAAGGAGACATGCTTGCCAATCACCTACATTCCTACTAATTTAGCAGAGAGGACTCTCCATAATGCATATTTGTTGAATATAAGGGTAAAAAGTAGTTTTCATCAATAGGTATAGGACATCAGTGAATTAAGAATGATCATGTGCCTGAGAAATAAGATCTAGAATGTCAATATTCCTTATGCGTCGGACTCCACTTGACAGCAGTGGGTGGTTTGGGTTTTTAACTGCTCCACATGCAGAGTCTGGTGCCTTAATGCATGTCCAGAATTGCTGTCTGGTTCTCATTCCCATGAAGCAGTGACCTTTTCAGATATTTAAGTTCTGTAGAAACTGAAGCGTATAACTGTAAGAGAAAAAGCAAATTATGGGGTGCTTTAAAATTTACTCACTCCTCCTGGTCTTAAACAGTTTCTATTCAATAGAGATATTCCTTTCAATAAAAGTCGGTGAGGCAGGAATACTGCTATTTCTTCCTTAATAAGCAGAAGGAAGTGTTAAAATAGAGTGATAGTGCCTTAGGGTGAGATAATGGTATTAGACTCTTTTGTCTTTCAAATGCTCCTTTGAATTTAAACAGTACAGTGCCGGGAAATGTTTTCTGTTGGATGCCATCTGGGTAGTATTTAACTCACCATAGCTGTCACCTCTGCTTTTTATTATGAATTTTGTCCAAGATTTTTGAAAGAACATTGCAATAATCCAGCTGTGTACAACAGCAGGAGCCCTGAAGGAAATCTGCATCAGCTTCCAAAGAAATCAGGGTAAACGTCTTTTTAAATATTTATAGTGCAATCAATTGCATGTGTATTTGCTAGGTTTTAAAATAAAAATTTTTAGGCTGAGAGGTAACTTAAATTTATTGGCTAAAGACTGACTCCATGCTAAACATCTACTTAAAGGAATCTCTAGTCCATTATCTCTATGCCTACAACAACTGCCAAGTGGGAGGTAGGGATGATCTGCAGACAAGAGGTCTCTTGGACACAATGGGTTTTTTTTTGATTGACCTAACTGGTATAAACTTAACAATAATACTGACAAAAAAAGAAAACAAAAAATTAAAAATTCTCTCTTCTATTTATTAATTCATCATCAGAAGGCAATAAAGCAACTTGTGATAGGGAGACATAGCTCCAACCCTATGAGTTCCAACCTGTGGGTGAGAAACAGACAAGTATGGTCGAACAGGATTCAAACAATGGCAAAAGTGAATGCACAAATGAATTAAGAAGCAGTCACGAGAAGATGGTGGACTTGGCATTAAACCCTCTACAACAAAGACACGAGAGACCAAATGAAGGATATGTGGATGATATCTGAGATTCAAAGGAAAGAATAGAGAAGTAGACTTAATAAAAACTAGGAGAAGAGGCTGACCAAAAATGATGAACAAGTGGGCAGTGGACAGCTCGCTTGACACACTTTGCCATTCTGAACTTTATGCAGTGTTCTATGCAAATACCCATATTAGAGGCTAGCAATCAGAAAGGTGTGATATTCTTCTTGCTCCCCACACCTTTGTGTGGACCAGAAGCATTTCCAGCTCCTCAAGCACCTATTAGGTAGCCAATGATAGCACCCACTATCTAGTCCCTTCTTTGCATGAGAGCAGAGGCTTACCCATGGAAAACAGAGCATCCCACCCCTGCATCCTGTTCTCTGCAACCTTGGGTCAACAGAACATTCAGTGTCTGGTAGGCTAGCCCACCACCCTGTGGGCTAGCAGGAACTCCTTATGGGATCAGGTCCCCTGACCCCAATTATCTCCTGGATAACAAACTTAAGTTATTTACTTGAAAATTAAAATTTACTTGAATCAAATGAGAATGAAGACATGTCACCCCAAAACCTTTGAGATACAGTAAAAAGCAATGCTCAATGGGTAATTTATACTAATAAATGTTATCAAGAAAGAAGAAAAATCAACACCCTAAACCAACAACTCAAAAAAGAACAACAAAACAAGGCCACAGTCCCCAGAAGAAAATAATGAAGATTCCTGTTCGGTGCCCTCCAGGTGGCTCTGACTCAGAGCCACCCTATACACAACAGAATGAAACAGAGTCCATCCTCACAATTCTGGCTATGTTTCAGGCCAGTTGCAGCCACTACATCAATAAAATTTAGAGTACGGATAAATTAAACAGAAAAACAATAGAATGATTCAACAAAAACAGAAGAAGTTGGTTCTTTGAGTTACCTGGCAAATCTTACACAAGCAAAAGGAGGAAATGATGCAAGAAACATGAAAAGAAAATTAAATGGGTGACATCACAACAGAGTGGACCAAAATAAAAAGGATTCCATACCTGTGTAATCGTGAGGTGTTGACTGGAATAAGTAACAAAAGTTCAAAAACAAGCAATCAAATTGATGCGAGGGAGTATGGACAAAGTGGAGACCCAAAACTCATCTATAAGATAGTTGGACAGTCCCTCACAAAAGAGTCACACGGAAAGGATGATAAATCCAGGGTATGGTACGCAATGATGAAATATCTAACTATCCTCCAAGTCTTTAATATTTTCTCTCCTTACTATTATGATCTTTGTCTTACTTCATTAATCTTGGCAGACCTATGTATATTCATGTGAATAATTAAGATCATTCTATGCATGAAAGCCAAGATAGATAACCTTCAGAAACAGTAAGGGGAGCAATGATTTCCTGAGGATACAGGAAGAGAGCGGTGAAGGGGAGGGAAAAGAGAGCTGAGAGCAAGGATGACTGTATAACCCCACAGAAATTGTAGGTAAATGCATTTATTTATTGGACAGTCCCTCATAAAAGATCCACACAGAGGGGCTGAGCCCCAGTGGCGTAGTGGTTGTGCGCGGGACTGCAGCCCACTGGGTTGGAGGTTCAAATCCAGCAGCAAGACTGAGCCTCCTACTCCCACCATCAGAGGGCAGTGATGCCCCCCCACCAAAAAAAAAAAATCCAGCAGCCAAAGCCACATGGAAAAGGCGATAAATCCAGGGTGTGGTTCAGCAATGATGAAATACATAACTACCCTCTAGGTCTTTAATAGATGAGGTAAGCAAAAAACAAAACAAAACTCCAAACAAAATAATATTATTATAATAATATACAAAACATAAAAAACAAACAAAAATAACATACAATAAGTATATAATAAGTATATAAATATAATAATATACAATAAGTATAAGTATAAATACAACAAATAATATAATAATAATATACAATAAGTATATTATTGTATATAATATACTTGTATATATTATATTGTATATAATAATGTACAATAAGTATAATAAGGGTTCCCAAAGGGTATGGTGGGGGAGGGAAGGAATAAAGGGAAGCTGATCTTTTTTTTTTTTTAATTATTTATTTATTTTTTAATTAGGCATCACTGCCCTCTGGTGGTGGAAGTAGGAGGTCCAGCCTTTGCTCCTGTGAGCTGGAATTGAACCTCCATCCCAGTGGGCTGCAGTCCCGCGCACAACCACTACGCCACCAGGGCTCAGCCAAACGGAAGCTGGTCTTAAAGAGTTCAACAAAAAAGAAAATGTTTGGAAACTGATTGTGGTAGTAATTGTATAATTGTGCTTTATCTAATTGAACCATGTAATGTTATAATGTCTGTAAAAGCTCTCAATAAAATAGTAAAAAATAGAAGGATGCCAGTAAGAACTGCACTTTATCAAATTTCTAACAAAACAGAAATGAAAAAAATTTCTAGAAATAAAGTTAAAAAATAAGCAATCAAATTGATGAGAAGGAATGTGTACAAAGTGGAGACTTCATGTTTTTATTTATTTTTAAATAAAGGTTTCTAAGATTTTGTAGTAATACTTAAAATTATCTTATTGGGAGTTCTTACAGATATTACAAGAATCTATAAATCAATTATATCAAGCATAATTGTATAATTGCTGCCAGCATCATTTTAAAAACATTTTCTTTCTTCTTGAACTCTTTGATATCAGTTTCCCTTTATCCCTTCCCTCCCCTATCCTCCCCTTCAGGAACCTTACTATATTATTATTTTCTCATATCTTACACCATTCCATGTGTCTGTTCACCTACAGCTCTGCTATTCATCCCCCTTGAATGGGGTGTAGTAGTACTTTTTGTCTTACCCCTGGGTAATGAAAAAATTGATTTCTCATGATCTTTAGATACTTTAGTCCAGGGGTCGTCAGAAAACTCTTGAGATCAAAGAGCCAATCCTGTCCCTCCTAACAATTTTTAAAATCATTTTATTGGGGACTCATACATCATTTTTCACGATACATAGATAAATACACTGTGCCAAGCACCTTCGCATGCCTGCTGCAGTTATTATTCTTCAAATATCCACTTTTCCACTTGGTTCCTTGATATCAGATTCTCATCCTTTCCCCTCTGTCCTTGCTTCCCCCTCCCCCACCAATCCTCAATACTTTATAAATTATTATTGTTTTGTCATATCTTACACTATCCGACATTTCCCCTCGCCCACTCCTCCAATGTCTGTCCTCCAGATAGGAGGTTACTTGTAAATTCTTGTAATTGGCTCCCTCTCACTACCCCACCTTCTCTCCACCCATCCGGTAACTCCACTCTCACCACTGGCCCTGAGGGGTTCATCTGTCCTGGGCTCCCTGTATTTCCACTTCCCACCTCTACCAGTGCATTTTCTCCAGTCCCGCTGGGTTTGTAAGGTAGAATTGAGACCATGATAGATGGGGGGAGGAAGCCTTCAGAAACTAGAGGAAAGTTGTATGCTTCATCGCTACCTCACTGCATCTTGACTGGTCTGTCTCCTCCCTGTGACTCCCCTGTAAGGGGATGTCTAATTGTCCACAAGTGGGCCTTGGGTCCCCACCCTGCTCTTCCCCTCATTCGTACTGATGTGATTCTTGTTCTTTGATGTTTGATATCTGCTCTCTTCAACCCCTCGTGAGCACACAGGCTGGTGTGCTTCTTCCATGTGGCGTTTGCTGTGTCTGCACTAGATGGCCACTTGTTCACCTTTAAGCCTTTAAGATCCCAGATACTTTATTGTTTGGTGGCTGGGCGCCATCAGTTTCCTCCCTCTGTCTGCCTCTGCATTCTTTTGTTCTCAGCGATCATGTAGGGAGGGCCCTCCTAACAATTTAAAAATAACACAAGAGCCTTAAATATGTTTTTCCAAACAAATGAAATTACCATGATCTGAAATAACAACCTTCAAATGTTTTCAATGTTACTTCAGAGCCGCACGTTCACACTGAAAGAGCCACATATGGCTCAAGAGCCTCAGTTTGCCGACCACTGCCTTGGTGCATAGTTAACTGAGAAGATGGTGGTTTGTAAAAGTATGAAAATTTAGAAGTGTTAAGGTGCTGATAAAGTTTTTATTCTATTGTGTAGAATTTTCCATAAATTTAAGGCCCATTTAAAGGCCTAAAAATTAGAAACAAGGAAGCAAACCTTACCATAGGTACAAGACTTCCCCATGACTTTCTACCATCCAAAATAGTGTATTTTTAAGTAGGTTTTCTATGTGTAAAACACTAGATCATTAATAATCTAAACTGATATGTACACAGAAAAATATATCATTTATTGTAAAATGAAAAAGTATCTATGTGTAAGAGAAAATGGTTGTGACTAGATAGGAGGATTTAAAGGATGAGTCTATATTCTTATTTGGTGACAACATATTCAGGGGTTAAAAATATAAGCCTCTTGCAACCAATACAGATTCTCAAGTGAAGGTATTTATGAATAGCCTTTCGTTTTTGTTTTTTTTTTTAATTTTGGCATCACTGCCCTCTGGTGGGCGTGGGAGCTACCCAGTGCCGCTCCTAACAGCTGTCACTGGATTTGAACCAGTATGTCCACAGGTCGCAGTCCCGCACTCAACCACTTACGCCACCGCGGCTCAGCCCCCTTGAATAGCCTTTCAAATTCATACTTCACAAAGAGAAATTTTGTAGTTTTCCAAATGCCTATGTCCCATTTAACCATAATACCTAGACTAAATAAAAGTCTACAGAATGAAGAGCTTAAGTTAAAAACATAGGTAACTAATCAGTTTGAACCAAAAAAATATTAACTGAATCTTTTTGCTGAGCATTCATATTTGTTTCTTTTCCAAAGAAGATAATGTAGAGATGAGTCATGGGTGGATATCCATGTTACTAAAACTGAAAGTTCATCTAAACCAATTTCTCTCAATGAGGGTGATATCCCCTGAGGGGTAGGGGCAGCTGGTAAGACTGATTCAGAGGGGCCTTTAAAAGGATTTAAAGGATGAGTCTATATTCTTATTTGGTGACAACATATTCAGGGGTTAAAAATATAAGCCTCTTGCAACCAATACAGATTCTCAAGTGAAGGTATTTATGAATAGCCTTTCGGTTTTTTTTTTTTTAATATTTTGGCATCACTGCCCTCTGGTGGGCGTGGGAGCTACCCAGTGCCGCTCCTAACAGCTGTCACTGGATTTGAACCAGTAAGTCCACAGGTCACAGTCCTGCACTCAACCACTTACACCACCGCGGCTCAGCCCTACATTTATCTTGTACTATAGGCTATGGGACAAACGTTTTTAAGTGTCAAGGGGACACTGAGTAATATTTTTTCTGTACAGGGGGAGGAATGAGAAATAAATTTGGGAACCTATGATCTAAAGTAAAAGTTTATTGGGAAAATTTGAAAAAACACATCAAATCACTTATTGGTAAATAAATAATAACATATCCATCTAGTAAAACAAACAAGCACACAAAACCCACTGCCAGTGAGTTGACTTGAACTTAAAAGGACTCTACATGGGATCTCCAAATTGTAAATATTTCCGGGAACAGATACCCTCGTCTCTGGTGGGTTTGAACCGCTGACTTTGTGGCTAGCCGTGTAATCCTTTCAGTACTAAGCTTCAAATAACTTTAAGAATGTGACAACAACTAAAAGTAACCTTTAAAGAAGTATCTTGAAACTTTAACTCTTAAATCTTTAAGCATGTAGTATTGTGACAGATGTAAAAATGAATTCAACATTGGGGATACATTTCATAGCATACTTGTGCATTGTTGGCAGACAATATAAAACTATGAAACACTAATGCTAACAATATTAACCCATTCCGTATACACACTCATTCATTCTGGCCCCCACAACTTTACTCCCTACTCGTCCTCTTCCCACATATACACACACTCTCATTCCTGCTTCCATCGGATCAGTTCTGACTCGTACTCACTGCCAACACATCAACACGATTCAGAGTGAACCCCTTTGTTTCTGAGACTGTAACTGTTTAGGGGAGTGGAAAGCCCAGTCTTTCTCCCTTGGGGGTGCTGGTGACACTACACATGGCTTCTGAGGCTGTAGATTTTTACAGGTGCAGACTGTCTCATCTTATGCTGCAAATAGCTGCTGGTGGATGTGAACCAACCTCAATGCTACCAGTCCTATGCTTATTCAACAGCACCAGCAGAGTTCCTTCTATAGACATATGGAAAGAGAAAGAATGGTGTCTGGAAAACAGTAGGCTTCCAAAACCAGTTATAGAATATTTTTAAAGGCAAGGAAATCATAAAAACACTTACTTCATCAGCCAACATGCACCTGGAAAAAAAAAAAAGAAATCATTTTAAAATGATTAGTAAATCATTGATAAAGTTGGTTCACACACACAAATTCACTATAATGGAGTCATTGCAAATTCATAGTAACCTACGCAGGGTTCCCAAGTCTGTCAGTAGCAGTCTCATCTTTCTATCTCATAGTGACTGGTGGGTTTGAACTGCCACCCTTGGAATTGTAACCCAATACCTAACCCAGATCACCACCTGAGATTCTTTCTGATTAAGTAGCTCACCTCACAACAGATAATGGATGCTAAAGTATTAAGTCAAAGAGAGGCATGTACAACTGCACATGAGAACACGACCGGTGCTGACTGTGTAGGACTCGTGCAACTGCCAGCAGCCAATGGCTATGTGCCAGTGTCAGAGTTTCAGAGGCACTGGCCCTCACTGCCTATCTATAGAGCCAGGTGCAGTAACCCTTTTCAAAAAAAATGTGCAAAATGTCAAGTGAATATACCAATGAATTCCCCCCATCATCCTTAAATGTAAGATCAATCTTTTCTAGAAGTGAAAGCACTGCTAGATTAACATGCAAGGGGAAAAAAGTGTCAATAGTATAATATATTAGCATACATTATACAGAGTTACCTATGACATACTATAGATACTAAGCCTATTTTTAAGCTGAATTATGTAAAATTTTCTTTTTTCTTCCTTACTAATCTAACCACTGAAAATTGAAGATAAAGGACATAAGTTGGAAGTAGAAGCAAAGAACAAGGAAAGAATAACAAGCACGGCAAAGGCCTCAAGCGGGTCCGTAGACTTCATGAGTACATTCTAACTGTCTCATAGCTGAGTCAACAGGAGAGGATAAAACGGACCCTGCGGGCTTCCAAGACTGTAACTCTTTATGAGAGTAGAAAGCCTCACCTTGCTCCCATGGACAACTGGTGGATTTGAACTGCTGACCTTGTGGTTAGCAAACCAACATGCAATCTACTATGTCATTGTTGCTATTAGTGCCATTGGGTTGACTCTGCCTTATAGGGACCCTATGTACAACAGAATGAAATGCTGCATGGTCCAGTGTCGTTTTTATAATTGTCCAATGCCTGAGCCCATTGATGCAGCCACTGTCAGTCCATCTTGTTGAGGGCCTTTCTCTTTTTTGCTGCCCTTCCACTACCAAAAATGATCTTCATCTCCAAGGGCTGGTCTCTCCTGATATGCCCAAAGTATGTATAACAAAGCTCTAAGGAGCATTCTGGCCTTACTTCTTCCATCACAGATTGGTTTATCTTTTAAGCTCTCCATGGTACTTTCAATATTCTTCCACAGCACCACAATTCAAATGCTTTGATTCTCCGTCAGTCTTCCTTATACAAGATCCAACTATGTCATTTGGAGAGGATAAACTGAGCTCTTAGCTGAAGAAGTTACCAGGCAACTTAGCAGAGTACTAGAGCATCATAAAAAATCTGCAAAGAGCACCCTTTTTCTTAATTTATTCCTAGAAATATTGGCATTATGATCTTAAAATGTTTCTTTTGTGGGGGGGCATCACTTCCTCTAGTAGTCGTGGGCAATACCTAGTGCCACTCCTGAGAACCGCGGCTGGATTTGAACTGCCAAGCCCACGGGCTGCAGTCCCGCACTCAACCACTTATGCCACTGGGGCTCAGCCCAAAGTGTTTATTTTTACCTAAATTACAAGTTAAGAATCTGGTCATAAATATATTATCCAGGACTGAATTAATGGTGAAATGCAATTGCTATTTTATTATTTACTTGTTTTTATGTTTAACATGTTTTGATTTTCATTTTTGAAATACAATTTAATGTCTAAAAAGAAAAGGGGAAAAGAGTTAAGAAAGAAGAAGAAATCAAAGACCCAGAACAACAACAACAACAACAAAATCATAGCATTGTGAATGAGGAGGAGTATGAAGTTACAAAGCCCATCTGTAAACAATTGGATATCCCCTTACAGAAGGGTTGCCATGAGGAGAAGAGGACAGTATAGCAATGATGAAATATACAACTTTCCTCTAGTTCTTTACTGTTTACTCCCTGCCTCCCACTATTTCTTTAAAAATCACTTTATTGGGGGCTCATAAGCTTAGTATAATCAATCCATACATCCATTGTATGCAAAGCACATTTGTACCTTTGATGCCATCATCATTCTCAAAACATTTTTTCCATTTAAGCCCCTAGTATTGGCTCCTTTTTCTATCCCCTCAACGCTCCTCCCTCCCTCATGGACCCTTGATAATTTATAAACTATTATAATTTTGTCTTGTCAAACACTGTTATGACCTCAATTCTATCTTACATATCTGGCTAGAGCCCCAGTGGCGCAGTGGTTGTGTGAGGGACTATGGCTCACAAGGTTGGCGGTTCAAATCCAGCAGCAGCTCTCCAGGAGCACAGCTGGGTTTCCTACTCCCATCAGGGCAGTGATGAAAAAAAAAATCTGGCCAGATCAGAGCATGTACATGGGTATAGTGAAGAGCCTGAAACACAGGTAATCCAGGACTGATGAACCTATCAGAGCCAAAAATGAAAGCAAGGGGAAGGGGAAGGTCAGCAGACAATGGGGAAACTGATCACAATGATCTACATATAACCCCCTCCCAGGGGGTCGGGCAACAGAAAAGTGGGTGAAGGAAGACATCGGCAGTGTAAGACATGAAAAAAATAGTAATAATTTATAAATTATCAAGGGTACATGAGGAAGGAAGTCATGTAGAGCTGATACCAAGAGCTGAAGTAGAAAGATAATGCTTTGAAAATGATGATGGCAACAAATGTACAAATGTACTTCACACGATGGATGTATATATGAATTGTGATAGGAGTTGTACGAGCCCCCAATAAAATGATTTTTTTAAAAAAAAGAAAGAAGGAAGTCGGAGTGGGGAGAGCATGGTAGAAAGTAAGGCTGGAAGGCAGCGTCGCACTAATCACAGACAACCTTAAAAGCCATGGCACAGACGCTGGCTTTTGGGGGAAGCTCTCTGGGCAAGGTAAGCTTTTACCATTTATAGGCGTACTCTAGAGAATTGAGTGTTGAGGCCAGGAGCAGAAGCAGGTTGAGTCAGGCAGTCGGTGCGGTGCACCAAGCGAGAAGCTGTGATTAAGTGGCAGAGGCGGCAGTGATGAGGCGTGGTTGGATTAGAGGTGCACTTTCAAAGTAGATCAACAGGATTTGGTAAATGGGTAAACAGGGCCAGATGTTAGAAAGATGCTGCAAAAGATGAGGGTTAAAAGGCCATCATACTGCCATTAGCAGGTCACTTGCAATCATGATGCAATAAAGATGGTGTAAATGAAGGCTAAACAGAAAGAGCTTTTAGTAACAAACCAAAACACAAACTCTGCGGAGTTGTTTTTTATCTCGTAACGACCCTAGAAGACAGAAATGAATTGTCCCATAGGATTTGGAGACTTCACAGAAACCGGCACAGTCACCTTCCTCCCAAGGAGCAGCTGGTAGGTTCCACGTGCTGCCCTTGCAGTAAGCAGCACAACAATTAACCCACTATGCTTTCGGAGTTCATTCTTCAGTAACAACGAAAAGATAGAAAATTGGGCAGTGCCAAAAGAACATGCTGGAAATGTGAACAGCAGAACACAAGAAGCAGAACACAATAAAACATTCTAATGTGCTATTATAATTTACAAAGGAAAAATATTACGACTCCAATGTCCACCTTACAGAAATCTTACCACCAGATTTAACTGAAACTCAAATCTACTTCATAAAGGAAGAGCTGCCCATAAAAACAATTAGTCAGGTAAATTAGCATCGCTTTATCCTCACTGATAAACAGCAGAAGTATCAGTTATAGAGGTTTTTAATCAAGAGTTAAAATGAAAACTTCCTTCATTAAAGATAATTCACTGTATTTGTCAAACCTGCTTTGGAATGTCAAGGACCATACAAGGCTAAATTTTACAAGCAGCTCAGTCTTCCTTGGTTCCAGGATAAAAGAAAAACAAAAAAATCTTTGCTCCAATATTCATTGTTAATGGCCCAAATTGTAATTTCTCCAGGTTGGTTGTTAGACATCAAAAAGCAACTTTTCATTTTGCTGAATTCTTTGTAAAACCTGGAGGCTCTTTACAGCCATGATCCACTTAAAATAATCAGACATACACATGTTAATGTTTGCAGTAGATACCAATGGATGCACTTTTTATTCTTAATCTAAATTCTGATATGAATAGGAAATAAAAAACTAAACGTTTTTTCCAGATAATCATTTTACACATCATCTAAAGTTCTATTCTGACATCCATATAACAGAGCAATCTATTTAACATTAAGCTATTCTCAAATTTTTCTATATTAAAAAATCCAAAAAAAATCACATTTCTATCAATGATATCCTCATCTTTCTTGAATACATCATATCTGTCAAAAAACAAAACAAAAATCTTCAGGAAAATATTTAGATTAGACTGAGAATTTTATGAGGTGCACAGGTATAGAAGGTGTGCTCCTCTTCTGTGCAGGTTTATAAGTAAAGGATTCCAGTTGCAGTGCATGAGAGGAACCACAACGGCCGTAGCTGCTGCTGAGCCAACCTTCAGGCAGGGGATCTTCTGGGCATGAGTGGGACTGTGCTCCACAGGGTTTTCAACTGAGGAGGAACTGCTAAGGTGCCTCTAGGTAAGCTAGAACCTTCAATCTTCCAATTAGGCACTAAGCTCTAAAATTGTTTGTACCACACAGGGACACTTAATCTGCATAATCACCATGCATATATCAGCTTTAAAACAGGGCTCTCGCATTAGGCACAAGATCATCCAGCCTAAGGGCTGTGCACATCCCATGAAATTATGATACCAGCTAATATCACACACTTTACCAAAGAAAAGCAGTTCCAGCCATCATCATTTTAGGGGTGAGTAATTAAATGTTTAACCAATCTGGCCTGTGAATGATGTTATAAGTGTCCAATGGGCAGTTGGCAGAAAAAAGATTCCTCACCCCTGCCTTAGGGAGATCAGTAGCAATCAACCACAACCTATTTTTTATTTTTATCCCCCCCCCCAAAGCATTTTATTGGGAGCGTTTACAGATATATTATATCCTACAGTTCAATCACATCAAGCAGTGTTATACAATTGCTACTACAATCAGTTTCAAAACATTTTCTTTGTGCTTGAACTCCTTGGTGTCAGCTCCCCTGTAAGAGCGCCCCCACCCCAGCCTGCTGTGCTCCCAAAACCTTTATTGTATTTGTGTCTATAGGTTCTTTACTCCTGGGTTTCACATAATGAAAAGCAGAAAAATGTATAACAATAATTAAGAGCTACCCACAATGACAAAATCAGATAAACCCCAAATGAAAACAAAACACCAAAAGTATTGAAAACCAGATGAGGCCCCAGTGCATTAAAGAGGGACTCAATCAAGTGACAAGGTTGAAACTGTTCAAGTCAGTTTTATCACTGTTACCTCCTAAATAGCATTCTCTGCAATACTCTCTGTTTGGTAATCTGTTAATTCCCATGCCTCAATTATGAATGGACAGAAATCACCAGAGGCTTATTTCCTCTGTAGATCTCACAAATGTATTTTGGGCTTCTACTTTCATCCATAGCCTTCTGCAAACCAGATTCTCACAATCTGATACTATTCCTTTCTTTGGTTTTGGATTATATAATTTAGAATCCTTGGATCATGGATGTTGTTGTGCTTCTTCCATGTGGACATAGTTGACATCAAAATCTATTTTTTCATATGGCGTACTACACTAATCAATAAAAATTCAATAAACTACCCACTTGACAGAAAATCCTCCGAGAACTGCTGAGATTAGGGTGTCAATTTGACAAAGTCAAAATATCAATGCAAGCCACAGATTAAAACATTTTCCCCCATCACTGAAAATTAAACAAGATGAAATGGCATTTTAAAAAACCCTTTAATTATATATTTTTTGGAATGTAATATATGTGCATGGCTCATGAGGTACAAAAGTGTAGTCTCTCTCAAATCCCTTTTCCTCAAACTAATCTCCCAACACTGGCCCTGAGGCAACTAAATTACCAATTTCTTGTGTAGTCTTCCATTCATACTCACATATTAAGAACGAAAAAAATCTTTGAGACAGTGAAATTTTGTCACTTATTAAAGCTCCTTCATACACAGACACTGTCATTCCACATTTATAATTGTGCAAAAATCTACTATCCAATTATTTTTGCACAATAATGATATATTTTTGGCAGTGACAAACACGAAGGTGCAAGAGGAGAATTCATGGGGTGTGGTGGTTAAAGTTATGTGTTAATTTATTGGGCTATAATTCTCAGCAGTTTGACAGCCAAGACAGTAATGAGGTACTCATTTTCCATTTTGTGATCTGATGTGGTCATCTTCCATTTCTGCAAATTTTACTGTATATACTTGTGTATAAGTCGAGTTTTTCAGCAATTTTTGCTGCACATTTTTCAGCACATTCCATTTTTGCAAATTTTACTGTATATACTTGTGTGCAAGTCGAGTTTTTCAGCACTTTTTTTTTTAGTTTTTTAGGCATCATTGCCTTCTGGTGGTGGGAGTAGGAGGCCCAGCCTTTGCTCCTGTGGAGCCACTGCTGGAATTGAACCTCCATTCCAGTGGGCCACAGTCCCGCGCACAACCACTATGCCACCGGGGCTCAGCCTCTTTCAGCACATTTTTAATGCAGTTTTTGGGGTAAAAATTGTCTCGGCTGATATTTGGGTTGGCTTATACTTGAGTATATACGGTACATGGTCTTTGGAACCTGACCATATCAATAAGTGAGGAGAGGGTATATCTGTACTTGTTTAACAAATTGTAACATATTATTTACACTTTTTCCAGTATTGTTTAAATTCTCAAAGGTTTACTACATAGGATTGAAACACTATGAAAAGAAAAGGAACAACCAAAACAATTTGGCAGAAAGTAAGGGGGGAAAATCTTTGTTTCCCATTGTTGGCAAATGCACAGAATAGTCATGTCAACTTCTTTTTTTTGTTTTGTTTTGTTTTTGTGGGCATCACTGCCTTTGGTGGTCATGGGAGCTACCTAGTACTGCTCCTGATAGCCGTCACTGGATTTGAACCGCCAAGCCCGCGGGCTGCAGTCCTGCACTCAACCACTTACGCCACCGGGGCTCAGCCCCATGTCAACTTCTTGTTAGACCATTCAAATTCCAAGGTCATCATCCATTCTTATAGATGTATGAATCCTAAATCCATACCAAGGCTTTTAGCATATGTTCCAGGTCCACATTTATAACTTCTGTTTTGAATATAACTATGATCAAATCTTAGAAATTCAAGGAAACCTTAAAACATTTATTGCTGTGACAACAGTGCCAAGTACTAGTCAATATAAACCAAATTAACTATGAGCACTGTCAGTGAGTAAATACTGACAAAAGATATAGCAGAGTTACAGAAAAAGATAGCTTCAAATTTAGTTATTAGAGATGAAAGACAATGGACATTGTTTCCTTTAGGATACTTGTGATTATCAAGAATAGAACCCAACGCAGAGGGCTTAATCACTAAACACAATTAAAAAATGACCTAACAACAAAGTCTGGAGTGAGTTAGCCAATTCTGCCATCTTGAGCAACTCTAGACATCATATTCTTCTATCTATCCCTCTATTTAGAATCCTCCATTGGTGAGAAGCCCATGGCAGGTAAACACACCCAAAGAACTGTTAATAGAGAAGGAAAAGTAGTAGTCTAGATAGTACTTGAATCTGTGGTATGTGCTATAATTGTAAAGGTAAAATAACATTTTTGGGTTATTTAAGTTCATTTTTGCCCCTGATGAAATATCGGTCATATATAGGAAGGACATAAAAGTCTTTAATAAGTTAAAAGGAAAAAAAAGTTGAATGGATAAGAAAGATAAATCCTTTATGTATACCAAACACTAAATAATTTTTTATTATTATGAATTGCTTTTTTGGGGCTGAGCCCCAGTGGTATAGCAGTCCACTGGCTTGGCGGTTCAAATCCAGGAGCAAGGCTGGCCACTCCCACCAGAGGGCAGTGATGCCCCCCTCCCCACCCCCCCCAAAAAAAAAGAATTGCTTTTTCTTTTTTTCAATGATTTTATTGGGGGCTCTTACAGCTCTTATAACATTCCATCCATCATTTGTATCAAGAATATTTGTACACTGTTGTCATCTTCATTCCCAAATATTTTCTACTTGAGCCCTTATAAGCCCTTATAAGCCTGTATAAGCTCCTCCTTCCCCCTCCTTTTGTATTTTTTAATAAATCACTTTTTGGGGGGCTTTATTATTAAGAATTGCTTTTTATTTTTATGAGCTTAAAACAAACTTAAATCCTAATGCTTAAAAATATCTTAATATCTTAAAAAATATTTCCTCAATTTGACTTAATTAGTACAAAATGTCCTTATAACTTTTATCAATAAGAAAAAAATCAGGAAATAATCCCTTCATTTTATTAAGATGGGTAAAGGCGAAAAAAGTTCTTAACAATTTTGAGAGAATTATTGCTTTCAGGATGTACAATAATTCCAACTGTGCCATTATTTTACATAGTGTCTACATAGTGACTTATTCTTGTTAATAAAATTGCAAGACAAATAAACTTAATTATTTCTAGAGCAATTAGTACACAATTTTTAGGACTTCATTAGATATTTACATAAACTAGAATATAGTCTAGTACAAAGAAAGTAACAAAAAGGTAAGTCACAGTTCTACTTGATCTAAGTGAAATGATTCTAGTAATAAAACAGTTTGCAGAAGTACTGGTGGTACTAACAGTTAAAGATTAGGCTGCCAACCAATAGGATGGAAGCTTGAACTCATAAAAAGAAATATGAATTCAGTTTTGAAATAGGTGCATTTAATAAATCAAAAGAACCCACTGCCCTCAAGTTGATCCCTACATACAGCAGACGTTTAAGAGCAGAGAACTGTCTCAAAGGGACAAGGTTGGCAAGGTTGTAAGCTCTCTGCCACGGAGTGGCTGATGGATATAAGCAGCTAACCTTCCCAGTAGTAGCATTCAAGCACTTAACCACTAATGCACTTACGCACTTAATCCTAATGCTTAAAAATATCTTAATATCTTAAAAATTATTTTAAGGCTCCTGCATGAATAAAGACGTGAGCACTGTAGATTACGAAATGCCAAGTGGACATCTAGAGAGAGGGTTTACGTTAAACAGTTTTATTAAAGATTGATTTTGTCTTCATCATGCTTATCCTTACAGTAGAATAGTTTTTGTTATAATTTTTAACCAATCCATCTTTGGCTTGGCTTTTGGATTAACCAAATTAAGCTGGAGTAAGTCATAGACCTATACGTAAGAGCGAAACTATACAACTTCTGGAAGAAAACATAGAAAAAAGACTTTGTGATCATGGTTAGGCTTTCTTTCTATCAAGAAGTGGGCTACACACTGAGCTGCTAAAAACAAGATCACAAGTTTGAACCCAGCAGGCACTTCCTGGAAGAAAGATGGGGCTGCCTAATCCCATAAAGATTTAAACTCTCAGAAACCAAAAGGGGCAGTTTTGCCTTTTCCTATAGGGTTGCTATATGTCAAAATGGACTTAATGGCAATGAGGTTTTTTTAAGGTAGGACAAAAATTATAAACTATAAAAATATTGATATATTAGATTTTATCCAAATTAATTCCTGCATTTTGATAAACATTGCTATGACAAGCAATAAGTAGAGAGAAAATACACGCAGAATATATAAACTGATAAAGGACTTCTGTCAGATATGTCTTGGAGATATTTCAAATTTGGTTCCAAATCACAGCAATACAGCAAATGTTCTGGTTTCCCAGTGCATATAAAAGTTACGTTTACATTATACTGTAGTTTAAAGAGAACCCAACAGCATTTTGAAAAAGTTTGAAGCAGTAGAGATAAAAAGTAAATCAAAACAGACACACAAACAGTAAAACTCACTGCTAGCAAGTCACTTCTGACTCACTGCGACTCTATGGGGCGGAGTAGAAGCACTCCTGTGGATTTCGAGATTATAACTCTTTACAGGAGTAGAAAGAATCATCTCTCTTGCAAGTAGGGGCTGGTGGTTTCAAACTACTGGTCTTGTAGTTAGCTGCCCAATACATGATGTCAACCTGTTTGCCACAGGTTGCCACAGCCTTCCATTTTTACCAAGCATAGTATCTGTGAAACACAGTGCAGCAATACCAAAGGCCTGACTGTACAGAATTGATAAAGAATTCTTCAGGCATTCTCATTGCTATTGATTCCAGCTCCAGGGAGTCTACAGGACAGAGTACTGCTTCTTAGGTTGCTAAGACTATAAATCTTTACAGAATCAGTGAGCCATATTCCTTTTCCCATGGAGAAGCTGGTGAGTTTCAAGCATAACCTTGGGGCTAGCTGTCCAGTGTTCAACCCACTATGCTACTTACTGCCACCATGTCCATCCTGACTCATAGTGACCCTTAGGACAGTGGTTCTCAACCTTCCTAATGCTGTGGTCCTTGAATATAGTTCCTCATGTTATGGTGACCCCCCCCCCTCTTCCAACCATAAAGTTATTTTCGCTGCTATTTCATAACAGTAATTTTGCTACTGTTACATATCTGGTGATCCCTGTAAAAGGTCATTCGACCCCCAAAGGGCTTGAGACCCATAGGATGAGAACCGCTGCCATAGGACAAGATAGAACTGCCCCTGTGGGGCTCTGAGATTGTAACTCTTTTTTTAAATCATTTTATTGGGGGCTCATACAAATCCTTTTACAATTCATACATCCAACCATTGTATGCAAAGCATACATTGTATGCAACAATTGTACATTTGTTGCCATTATCATTCACAATACATTTTCTTTCTACTTCTGCCCTTGATATTAGCTCCTGATTTTCCACCTCCCTCCCTGTTCTCCCCTCCCTCATGAACCCTTGATAATTTATGAATTATTATTGTTTTGTCATATCGTACACTGTCCGAGGTCTCCTTTATCCCACTTCCCTGTTGTCTGTACCCCAAGGAGGAGGTTATATATAGAAACATATCGTTTCCACCTCCCCTCCACCCTCCCGGTATCAGCACTCTCATCACTGGCCCTGAAGGGATTGTCTGTCCTGGATTCCCCATGTTTCTGGTTCCTATCTGTACCAGTGGACATCCTCTGATCTAACAGATTTGTAAGGTAGAATTGGGGTCATGATAGTGGGAGGGGAGAAGCATTTAAGAATTAGAGGAAAGTTGCAAATTTCATCACTACTACAACTGGCTAGTCACCTCCAGGGAGATTGTAATTCTTTCTGGAAGTAGAAAGTCCTGTTTTTCCTGGAAGCATCTGGTGGTTTTGAACTGCTGAGCTGGCAGCTAGCAGCCCAGTGTGTAACCACTCACCACTGGGGCTCCTACTAAATCACCAGTGCTCCTTAAGGAACTCTTATGATAAGACAAGCGATCTAAATCCCCTCGTCCTCAGGTGAAGGGACTCTGTACAACAGTCAAGGGTGACTTTCTCCCTTACCCATTTGCATTTCTTTCCTACGCTCAGTCTTCCAACCCCTCCAGATTCTAGTAGCCACTAATCTCCTTTTGTCTCAATAGCTTTGTCTATTCTAGCTCATATTAATCAGATCATACAATATTTATTTTGCATCTGATTTAGCATGTTTTCAAAAAGTAGCAAGAGGTTGTGAGAATGTTAAAAAATAAAATATTAAAAATAAAATAAAATTATAGGCCGTCAAGATAAAAAAATACATGATCATCATTCAGTTGTGAAAATGGGCAATTTTCAACTATTTAAAAAACCTACAGCATATAGAAAGAATTCAGATTATTTCTGCAAAAATTGAAAAATTTGACACCATACAGAAATGATACTCTAGTACTTTCAACAAACTATAAAAATGCTGTTGTTTTTTCTGACTTTAAAACTGAAATAAGCAATTGATATAAAGCTTAATTCTAGAAACCTGGGCAAGAGTACATTTTCTAAGAAAGCTTTCAGTTAAGAAAGCATGGGTCCCAAGTTTGGTAAGTTTCATGAGTTTTCGGAGGTGAAGGTACCTGATACGAAGGATTGACAGCCACTAAGAGTATCTGGTGAGCCCTGGTGGTGTAGTGATTACTCGTTGGGCTGTGATCTGATGGTCAGTAGTTTGACACCACCAGCTGCTACTCAGCAGAAAGACTATAACCACCTATAAATAGTTAAGAGTTCTGGAAATCCTCAACGGGGTCATTGAGTCGGCATTAACTCGATGGGTGCTTACTCATTGAGTGAAAAGGGTGACAGGCATTTTCACAACAAGCAATACAGACTTGAGCCACAAAACCATCTATTCTATGACTCTTTCCCTCTTCCATGCTGTGTTGTTAGGTTGTTGTTAGGTGTCATCAAGGTGGTTCTTACTCACAGTGACCCCTATGTACAACAGAAGGAAGCAGCACCTTGTCCTGTGCACGCCTCAAAATTGTTGCCTGAGTTCACTGTTGCAGCCACTGTGCCACAATATTTTGAGGAAAGCCTTTGTCTTTTTCCGCTGCCCCTCTACTTTAGAAAGTAGGCCCCCCAAATCTGAATTAAAATAGATTATTCAAAGCCAGCAGGGGGCAAAGGAAAAAGGTCAGAAACTGGAACTGAAGTGCTATGCTGTCAACAAAAGGCCAAAGTCCTGATTCAGAGGCTGGCAAGAATGTTCTATGAAATTCTTTTAAGTGCTTCAGGAGAAGATGCCCCAAACAGCCAGGACTTCCCATATTTGGTATTAGGAGCTGTGCTTCTTGAAAACAATGCCAAACTTGGCTGAAGTGTTCATTTCCCTCCTGTTCCACAGAGAAGTCATTGGGCAAAACAGGAGACTTTGGACCTTGTGTATTTTACAGTTGGGAGACTGTAATATATATTGGGTACCCAAAGTTGGGTGGCCTCCTCTGAGTACCCTGGGTTGGTACTTTAGCAGGTTAGCAAAGAGAGACAGATATGACAGGATGAATGAACCTTTCAGATAGAAAACTTAAGGCAGGAAAATCAAAGTTAAATAAGCAGTTGATCAGAGATTAAACACAATGAGCTTCCTCCTTTTAGGGACTATTCAAGATAGGTTCATGTTGAGCATCAGTTTAACATTCTTAGACTTAAAAACACTACCTGAATTTGGCAAGTGAAGACAACTTCAGATGGAAAACTGAACCAGGGAAACGTTGATTAGGGTTAATAATGAGGAAGCTCATACCGAAAAACCTCCAGCAGCAACAACAGCTTCAAATCAAAAGAAAGGAGAACATAATAGAAACTGGAACAGTTAAAAATGGATCAGGGCTTACCCAGCTAGACCAGAGGATATACACTGAGTTGAAAACATGGGGAATTTAGGATAGATGATCCTTTCAGGACCAGTGGTGGGAATGGTAGAGGGAGGGTGGACTAGAAAGGGGGAACAAATTTCAAGGAGCTACATATCACCTTCTCTCTGAGGTACGGACAACAGGGAAGTGAGTGAAGGAACACAATGACAGTGTATGATATGAAAAAGTAATAACAATTTGTAAATTATTAAGGGTTCATGGGGGTGTGGGGGGAGGGAGGAGAAATATGGTGAGTTGGTACTGGGGGCCTAAGTGGAGGGAGGATGTTTTGAGAGTGATGATGACAAGTGTGCAAATGTGGTATGCATACAATTGACATAGATATTGATCACGATGTGAGTGGTATGAGCCCCCAATAAAATGATTTATAAAAAAAAAAAAAAAGGAGGGGGAAAAAGGAGCTTATACCAAGGGCTCAAGTAAAAAATACTTGGAAATGAAGATGGCAACATGTGTACAAATATTCTTGATACAAATGATGTATTCAATGTTATAAGAGCTATCAGAGCCCCTGATAAAATTATTGGGGAAAAAAATGGATTAGGGAAAAACAAATGGTAAAATGCTAAATTTTTAGATAACTATCTGCAATAATCCATTTTCAATGTACTCTGAGGAAAAAACTATATATCTGGTTAATGGTCCAAGAGAGTTCAATATAGGCTGTATCCATGTGGAGTCTACAAATGGGTTTTGGAAAAATAAGGAAAGCTTCACGAATTCGGTGCCATCCTGGCCCGGAGGTCATGCTAATCCCCTCTGTATCATTCCGGTTCCAGTATATGTGCTGCTGAAACAAGCACACAGAAGGACTTTAAATCACTTGCTTATTTTGTAATTTCATTATTCATCAATTTTAGATATGAAATCTATTGATTTCTGTAAGCCCTGAGAATCATAAACTCAAATACTTTAAATTCAGCCTGACTACAAAAATATTTCTGAAGACAAGAGTAAGCAGCTTCAGTTAGTATTTTAAAAATACTTTCATTGGGGGCTCTTACATCTCTCATCACAATCTATACATTCATCCAGTGTGTCAAGCACATTTGCACATGTTCCACCATCATCATTTTGAAAGCATTTTCTTCCTACTTGAGGCCCTGATATCAGCTCCCCCTTTCTTACCCCTCTCCCTCCCCCACCCATCCTTCCTCATGAACATTTGATTAGTTATAAATTATTAGTTCCATATATTACATTGTCCTTTGTCACCCCTCACTCACTATTCTGTTATATGATCCTCTGGGAGGAGGTTCTTGATTGATCCTTATGATCAACCCCTCCTTTCTCCCCTCACCATCCCCTAATCCTCTTAGTTTCTCTACTCTTAGTGTTTGCCCTGAGGGGTTTCTCTCTTCTGGATTCCCTTTATTGCAAGCTCTCATCTGTAGCAGTGTGCATGCTCTGGTCTAATCTGATTTGTAAGGTAGAATTGAGGTCACGATAGTGGGGTAAAGGAAGCACCAAAGAACTAGAGACAAGTTGTGTGTTTCACCAGTTCTATACTGTACCCTGACTGGCTCATCTCTTCTCTGTGACCCCTTGGTGAGGGGATTTCCAATTGGCCACAGATGGCTATTGGGTCTTCATTCCATACCCCTCCCCACCCAAATCACCTTGGGTATGGTTTTGCTGTGGGTCTTAGATGCCTGATACCTGATAGCATTGACACCTCATGATCACATAGACTGGTGTGCTTCTTCCATGTGGGCTTTGTTACTTCTGAGCTAGATGGTTGCTTGTTTAGTTTCCAGTCTTTAAGACCTCAGATGCTATATTTTTTGATAGCCAGGCACCATCAGCTTTCTTCACCACATTTGTGTATGCACCCATTTTGTCTTCAGCGATCGTTGTTAGGAAGGTAAGTATAACAGAATGCTGGATTGTTAGAAAAAGTGTTCTTGTCGTAAGGGGGTATTTGAGTCAAGGTCCAATGTCCATTTGCAACCTTAATTCTTAATTATATTATAATTATATTCCCCTCTCATCACATATGCATTTACATATGTATATGCCTGTATTTAGGCCTCAGGGCCAATAGTTCCACGGGGTTATGGGAGTAGAGGTGGGACAAAAGAGGGGGAGGTGGAACGAACTCAGGGACAAGGGAACAACAAAAGAACTATAACTAAAGGAAGGAAGGTCATAGGATGCCCAGTGGGGCTTAACCAATGGAAATGTAGTAGCGAGAAATTACTAAATGTGAAAGAAGGTCAAACATGATGGTAGCACAACAACGAGTATTTTTTAATGAAGAGCCTTAACATAAATGACATGGAGGCCATATCTGACCTCCTATGGCTATATAAGAAGAAGGAGAGGCTATTTCCATACAAACCCAAAGCTGGCTGCCACAGGTAGAGTCAGACAAGCCTTCACACTCCATCCATCTTTACCTTATTCCTCTCATGACACTCTACTTTTCTGCTGGGTTCAGTAATTTATTTTAACGGCCACAAAAAACTCACAGATATTAATCGCAATTAAGAGGGCTTCTTAGGGAAGTTAAATAACCACAAGCTGGGATCAGAAGATAGTAAGTATATATATAGCCAGTGGTCCACAGCAACACCTCTCCTCATGGAAGAAGCACACCAGCCTGTGTGATCATGAGATGTTGAAGGAATCAGGTATTAGACATCAAAGAACAAAAAATCATATCATTGTGAATGAGGGAGAGTGCAGATTGGTGATCCAAGACCCATCTGTAGGCAACTGAGCATCCCCTTACAAAAGGGTCACAGGGAGGAGACAAGCCAGTCAGGGTGCTCCCTCCCCTACCATGCCCCACAACTATCATGATCCCAATTCTACCTTACAGATTTGGCTAGACCAGAGGATATTCACTGCCTGGTACAGATAGGAACTTAGAACACAGGGAATCCAGGACAGATGATCACTTTAGAACCAGTGCTGAGAGTGGCCATACCGGGAGGGTGGACGGAGGGTGGGGTTGAAAGGAAAAACCGATTACAAGGATCTACATATAACTTCCTCCCTAGGGGCAGACAACAGAAAAGAGGGTGAGGGGAGACGAAGGACATACAATGTAAACATGACAAAAAATAGTAATTTATATACTATCAAGGGTTCATGAGGGAAGAAAAAGCAGGGAGGGAGGGGAAAAATGAAGAGCTGATACTAAGGGCCCAAATGGAAAGAAAATGTTCTGAGAATGATGATGGTAACAAATGTACAAATGTGCTTGACACAAATATATGGGTGTATGGATTGTGATACGGGTTGAATGAGCCCCCAATTAAAAAAAAAAAACAGAATGGTGACTTGGTTCACCCCCTCTAGTAAGGTCAATAATAAGAGTATATCCCACCTTCATCCTGTGCATTAAGCCTAAATGAGAACTCTCTCCAAAATAGGATTATAACCACAGGGATAGAGGGTAGAATTGATAATTTATCACATAAGGATTATGTCCAGATGGGATACATTAATTGACAACACCTTCACTCTACCAGAAGAAGAAAATGGTTTTTTAATGCTCCCAGCAGGTGTTTTATCAAAGCCACAGTTGATAAAGGCGGAGAGAATGAAAATGGTGTAATAGATTTATATGGCTATAATTATAGATGGTTAAAACAAATGCCTAATTATTTTTTTATTTTGCATTATAAGAGTTTAGTATCTGCCTAAGTTGTGTATAAATGAGTTGCTGAAATACTGAAAGTTTTATTATAGTTGCAAAGACATGTAAGCTTGAAACTAAGGTGTCAGAAAATTACATGGGTTTAGTTATGTCTGGGAAATTGTACCTATTCATGAATACATGCAAATCTATGTTTGCTACAAGAAGTTTTAAAAAACATCCTGATAATAATTTATTCACAAAGACCTCACTGATCATACTCTGATACAACCCAGTTTATGTAAAAAGGCTATATAGATTCTCATAAAATTAGGAATATGGGTAAAGGAACGTTTCCTCTCTGCATATAAAATAAAGTAAAATGCCTGACTTGAAAACAAAATATAGAATACTGATTTCTCACTACATCCCACTGTGAAAAAAAGATTGGCTTCCCACTAGAAAAGACTTGGCTCACTTCTAGAATCTTCCTACCTCTCCATATTCTTCTCCCCAGACAGTAGTTACATGAATAATTTTACAACTGCTTCCATTTGTACCTTCACAGAATATATTTAAACTTCTGGTTCTAGCTCCTTAAGGTATAGATGACTGCTTAGTAACTTTCTGGTCAGCTTCCAATCAAAACAAGCGCTTATGTCTCAGTTCCACCCTCAAGGACCTTGATTTGATTGGCATGTGGTGCCATGTGAGCAACCAGGACTTGAAAGCCTTATATAGGAGCCTTTCAAACCCAACAACATTTGAGAGCAGGGATGTTGGTTGTAGGGTAGGATTCTCGGGTTTTTGTCATTAAGTGGGTGTGGTAGATACTTCCAAAAACATGTGTTATGGATCCTAAGGGCAAAGAGAGAAAGGATGTATTTTAGAACTCAGATGATCAGCTGCTGTGTGGCCCATTCAAACGTACTAATGCTGCCGAGCAACTTTTCCTTGTGTCCTTAGCCTCTAGTCATCTCTCTTCTTTGGTGACTTGTCTATTCATATCTTTTAGCCATTTTTTTTAATTGGGTTGTCTTTCTTCTTAAATCAAAAGATTCTTTATATACTGTTTACAAGTCCTTTATCACAAATATACGATTGGAAAATATGTCCTCTCTATCTGTGGCTTGTCATTTTAAACCTAATACAGGATAAAGTGGGTGCAGAGACTGGAGGTGGAAGAAATGGAAGTATCATCTCCTTACAACTTTATTCCCCCACTGTGTGCAAGGACTGAAAGGAGAGACTTTCTTTTAAAGAATTATCTTTATAGTCAATGCATGGAAATCTTTAATTCTTACCCTAGAATAGAACATAACCTTTATCAAACTGAAAAATGTGAAAATGAGAGGAATGCTGACTGAGGTTAAGGGAGACAAAGAAGATATATGAATGGGAACAGCACACATACAAAAAAAAAAAGTTGTTCAGGGCTGAGCCCCGGTGGCGTAGTGGTTGTGCGCGGGACTGTGGCCCACTGGGACGGAGGTTCAATTCCAGCATGGGGCTGGGCCTCCTACTCCCACCACCGGAGAGCAGTGATGCCCACCCCCCCAAAAAAAAATTAAATAAAAAAAAAAAAGTTGTTCAATATCATGAGTAAGGACATGCAAATTTAAAACAAAATATTTATTTATTTATTTTTTTAGGCATCACTGCCCTCTGGTGGGAGTGGGGGGCCCAGCCTTGCTCTTGGAGAGCCACTGCTGGATTTGAACTGCCAAGCCAGTGGGCCGCAGTCCCTCACTAAACCACTATGCCACTGGGGCTCAGCCAACAAAATACTTCTATATAACTATTATTATGGCTATAATTAAAAAAACTAACATACCAAGTGTTGGTGAGGCCATGGTGAACATGAAACTCCCATTTATTGCCACTAGAAATGTAAGATGATATTCCTACTTTAGAAAACCATGTGGCGATTTCTTAAAAGTCAAACAGATGTTAACCAGATAATCAAACTCACACTTAGGTACATATACAAGAGAAGTGAAAACGCATGTTCACAGAAAGTCTTGTACTTAATTATTTGGATCCGGACTATCCATAATAGTCCCAATCTGGAAATAACACATTATCCATCAACTGATGAAGTCATAAATAAAATGTGATCTAGCCAAATAACAGAATACAAAAGAGATTGAAAAGGAGAAAACTCCTGACTTACATAACAACATGGAGAAAACTGGGAAAGATTATGCTAAATGAAAGAGGGAAGACAAAATATTATATAGTATATGATTTCATTTATATGAAACTTCTAGAAAAAGCAAAGTATAAAGGACACAAAGCAGACCAGTGGCTGCGTGGCTTTGTGGTGAGAACAAAGAATGACTGAAAATCTGGGATGACGAAATGTTCTACAACGGCGGTCCAGTGATGACTGCACTACTCTATAATTTTACTAACTCATCAAACTGCACATCTATGTGCTAATTTTTGGTATATAAATCATACAACAGCAAATATTTTAAAGCTAAAGCAGAAAGTGAGAAGAAAGTGTAACGTCATAAAAGCCATACAAGAAATATTTTTTAAAAGATATTGATTTGATAGTTCAAGTAAAATGAGAAATGCGCAACCCTCACTGGAGTTAGTCATATGGAGATTAGTAGCCTTAAAAAGGGCAATTTTGGTGGTGTAGTTAGGGTGAAAATCCAAAAAACTTGTCTTTGTTTCCTAGTGCCAGTGTAATACAAAAACACCAGTGGGTGGATTTCAAGAATAGAAATTGTGGGTGCTGGGCTCTAGGGGAAGATGCAGTCTCTTTCAGTTTCTGGTCTACAGTTTATCTATGTTGCAGCTTGTGCTCTTTTTCTTTGTGTTTATGGTACTCCTTATGTCTCACTCAAAGAGCCCCGATGGTACAGTAGATTATGAATTGGGCTGCGAACTACAAGGTCAACAGTTTGAAAGCACCAGCCAGAGAGAAACATGAGATTTTCTGGTCCCATAAAGATTTATCGCCTCAGACACTTACAAGGGCAGTTCTACTCTGGCCTGCAGGGTCACTGAGTCCAAACTGACTCCATGGTAGTACTCAGAAGTGATTAAGTTTAGGACACCCTGTGGCAATTAGATTTCAGACCAACTTGAAATTGTGTGGAAGTGTAAGGGTGGCGTTCAACCTATCAATGAGCTGGTAGTCAGATGAAGGTTCCTTGGAGGTGTGGCCTTTTCTATAAGAGCAACAATAAGAACTTTTCCTTCCTTTTGCCCCTTTACCTTCCACTAGGACTCTGCCTGCCTCCAAGGAAACCTCATGTGGGCTGCAGACCTGGAAGACTGTTGGCACGCTGGGTTTCAGGGACCGTGGACCTACACAGCTCTACACCCACCAGCCTGTGACCTTCCTGTTTCCTTTTTCTGTGTCATTGGCCTACAGCTAAGTAAGTCTGAAGAGAGTTTAGACTAGCATCTGACTAATTGAACTTGACTTGGACTGGGCTGGGATGCTTTCTTGGTAGAAAGTACTTTCTTATACACAGATGAGTGTCACTGGTTTTGTTTCTCTAGCCAACCCAGCCAAACACAGTCCTTATTCTGTATAATCTTCATGCCAAGTAACACTGAGTCTCTTCCTGTCAAGCGGTGGGGTCTATTTTCTTTCTCTTGCAATATAACAGAAGTAAAACTACGTGACATCCAAGTCATAAAGGTCAAATCCTCTTGGAAAGCTTGCCACTGCAATTCACTTACCATGCTATGAGGAAGTAGAGAACCACAGTGGGGTGGGGGTAGTCAGTAATGCCAGCCAACAGACTACATCAAGGGCTACCCATATGAATTTAAAGAAAACCTTAATTAGAATGGTTCTGTTTATAAGAGACCCTAACTGAGAAGCCCTTAGACAAGACAAGCCAATACACTGAACCAAAGAAGACAACGATGACTATCTTAAACCACTGAGTTTGGAAACTTATGCAGCAATAGATAAACCTGACTAACAATTGCAGAGCACTTATTCTTTGTCAGGCACTGTGCGAACTATTTCAGAAGTAATTTGTTTCATCCACATAATTACTTAATGAAGAGGTGTTATTATATCATTTATGAAAAGAAAACAAAGTTAATATAGTAAGTATAGTAATTACAATAATAATAAGACCCACTGTACGTGGTTGGCAAAACTGACATTACTTTAATCATGCTCCAGAGCCTTCTCGTAGTGTTTTTTATGTTATTCTTTGAATTGGAGAAAGTTCCAGTCAAATGGAGGTGTTTGGAGTTAGACTGTGTTCATAGTTCATCTTTTAGGTTGAGGCCATTCATCATGGCCTAAAGTACCTCACAGTTTCTGTGATTCTCTGTGATCCAAGGATACAGGAAGCCACACTCCAAGCCTCTGGAGTTAGAACCCCTTCTCAGATGGAGATTGGATTTGTTGTATAGGTAGGAAGAACAGGGTTGGATTAAAATAGCACATTCCTAGATGATTATACATCATTATTCTATTAATATCATGTGGGTTTCCTTTGACCTTGAAACACTCTTCAAATGGTTCCTAACATCTTAAAAGATAGCATTAGGGCCATATTTGAAAAATAAATCAATAAAACTTCTTAAATTGAAAAATAACTCACAACAAGAAATTCACTTTTAAAAGTTGATATTGAATTAAGAGAATTAAGAAACCACTTCAGACTGTTCTAATTACAAAGGGAGCCCGTAACCATTAGCAGTTACATCCTAGCCACCCCTAATTTGCCTTCACTCTCTAAAAGTTAACCTCTTATGGACATACATAAGTGGAATTATACAATATGGGATCTTTTATAAACATAAGTGTACTTATATAAATATATTTATAAAAATAGAGGTATTGGCTTACGTACATATACTTACATGGCAATACATTGAGAGAGTGGACAAACTTTGGGCCTCTGCTCAAGCCCTCCTTCAAAGCAAAAACACTTTGTTCTAACAACCTGGCATTCTGTGATGTTCACTCTCCCCACCGGATCACTGAAGACATAGTGGGTACATAAACAAAGGTGGTAAAGAAAGCTGATGGTTCAAAAGATATAGCCATCAAAAGATAAAGCGTCTTAAAGACTTGAAGTTAAACAAGCAGTCATCTAGCAGAGAAGCAACAAGCCCACATAAAAGAACCACACCAGCCTATGTGATCATGAGGTATTGATAGAATCAGGTAACGTGTACCAGAAGACCCACTATAAACAAACAAACAAAAACCATATTGTTGAGAGTACCTAACCACTAGACCACCAGGGAAACCATATTGTTGAGAATGTGGGGGCCAGAGGAGACATCCCAACCATCTGTAGACAATAGTATATCTCCTCACAGAAGAGTCACAAGGAAGGGTTGAATTAAACAGGGTACAGTAAGTATAGCAACAGTGAAACACAGTATTCCTCTGGTTCTCTGTGACTTCCTCACCACCCACTATCATGAACCCAGTCCTGCCTTTCAGCTCTGGCTAGACTACAGATAAAAGCTCACAACACACAGAATCCAGGTCAGATAAACCCCTCAGGTACAGAACTGATAAAAGGAGGGTAGGAGAAGGGAATAGGAAGAAAGGAGGAAGGGTGAACTAATCGCAATGATTGATGCATAATCCATGCTCCCCACCCCACCCCCAAGGGATAAACAACAGAAACATGGGTGAAGACAGACAGTGTTCAGTGTAAGACATGGAAACAATAATAATTTATAAGCTATCAAGGGATCATGAGGGAAGGAAGTAGGGGAAAAAAAGGAGCTGAACCCAAGGGTTCCCATAAAATGTAAATGTTCAGAAAATGATGAGGGCAACAAATGTATAATGTATGGAATGTTATGTGCTATAAGAACTCCAATAAAATGATTAAAAATAAAATAAATAAGCCACGTTTTCTTTATCAATTCATCAAATGACAGACATTTAGGTTGCATCCCCTTTGGGCTATTGTGAATAAAAGCACCAGGAACACCCAGCTACAAGTTTTTGCTATCCTATCATGGCTGGTGTGTTGCTTTGATGTCATAAGATACGCTGCTAGTAGTTCAAGTACCAACAGGGTCATCCAAGGTAGACAGATTTCAACAGAGATTCTAGAATAAGACAGACTAGGAAGAAGAACCTGGTGATCCACTTTGGGAGGAAAGAAAAAAAGATCAGAAAAAAAAAAATCTTACACACAGTAGCAGAACATTGTTCAATATAGTGCTGCAAAATGAAGCTGTAAATAGGACTAAAGAAAAACTGCTTAGGGCTGAGCCCCGGCGGCCTAAGTGGTTGAGTGCAGGACTGCGGCCCGCAGGCTTGGCGGTTCAAATCCAGCGGTGGCTCTCAGGAGCAGCGCTGGGTAGCTCCCACGACCACCAGAGGGCAGTGATGCCCCCCCTCCCCCCAAAAAAGAAAGAAAAACCGCTTACTCAAAGTAGGGTTGACCTTAATGATATGGATGAAGTAAATCATCTGGGAACTTTAGCTGCCACTCTGGCATTAATTAACAAGGGGAGAAACATCCAGTAACTAACCTAAAAATGAAATATAGACCATAAATCATAGGCGACTGAAAGCCATCAGAGATGAAATGCAATGCATAAAAATTGATACCCTAGGCATGATTGAACTGAAATAGACCAGTGTTAGCCATTTTGAATTGGAGAACCATATGGTTTACTATGCCAAGAATGAAAAATTGAAGAATATTGTCACATTCATTGTCAAAAAAGCCATTGCAAGATCGACCATTCCAATACTGTCAATAGTAGGATAATATTCATACACTTACAAAAAAGACCAATTAACACAATTGTTCAAATTTATAAACCAATAATGGCAAAATGATAAACTGAATATAGTCAACAAATTCTAAACTCTGAAACTGATCAAGCATGCAATCAGGATGTATTACTAGTTACTAGTGACTGGAAAACAAAATTAGCAGTTGGTATATATGGACTTGGTGAGAGAAACGAAATTGGAATTTATATGGTAGGGCTTTCAGAAGCCAATCAAATTTCCCTTACAAATACATTTCTCAACAATGCAAAAGGTGACTAGGCACACAGACCCCACCAGATAGAATGCATATATAAAACAGACTACATGTGTAGAAAAATATGATGGAGAAGAGCTCAATATCAACAGTGAGAACAAGGTCAGTGGAATATTGTAGAAAAGACCATCAATTGCTCATGTGCAAGTTCAAGTTGAAGAAAATGAAAACAAGTTCATGAGAACAAAGATATTTGAATATCATCTCAAGAATACTTGAACACTAATGGATGAAAACTACACAAGTTGTAGGACAGCAATGACATGATTAAAAGGAAAGCAAAAGATCTTTAAAAAGATCAGATAACTTTTTCCTGATGTGTCGGGGTAATAAGGTGAGGGAAGATACTGACAAGATTATATGATTCAACTGTAGTGAGTGTTAACATGGTTAATTGTAATTGCTGTTCTACTGGGTATAAAATAAGCTGTCTCAAAAGTAGGAAATCTCACTACCAGTAAGAGCAGCGATTCTCAACCTGAGGGTTGCCACCCCTTTGGGGGTTAAACGATCCTTTCACAGGGGTCGCCCAATTCATAACAGTAGCAAAATGATAGTTAAGACATAGCAACAAAAATAATTTTATGGTTGGGGGGGAGGTCACCAGGACACGAGGAACTGTATTCAAACGGCACGCGTTAGGAAGGTTGAGAACCACTGAGTAAGAGAGAAGAGGCAGGCCTAGATAAAACCTGTGAGACCCTGAGAATCTTGCACATTGCGTCTCCTTGAGCCACGAAACAGCTGTTAACTATTCTACCAGCGGAGGAACAGAGGCATGGAAGAGACGTGGTAGTAGCAGAACGAAGATCCACTATGCCACCTACCTATGTCACCTACCCTCAGGAGGCCGTACAGCTGTTTTTTAATGCAGAGCTGCTGTCCCACTACATCTAAATAGATTCCTATTTGGTAATTTTTCTTGTCAGCTTTTAAAATATCATTATTTCAGGATTATGTTTTTAACAGTAATATAAAGCGAGATTATTTATAACTCTTCTACCCATGTCTTTTTAACTTCTATGAAATGACTGGGTGGAATCAGTTAAATAGCATGTGCTTGATACTAAGATTGATGAGTTTTGTCATTCTGGGTATGACAGAGTGAGCAATTTCAGAAGCAGAGCAAGCGAGAGAGAGAAACCCCATCACAATCCAGAAAGAACTGAAAATGCTACTTCCTAAATAAAGACTAAAACCAACCAGACAGACTCACAAGCCTGCTGTCGAGTTAATTCTGACTCAAAGAACTGTCCCATAGAACTTTCAAGCTGAAATCGTTATGAAAGCAGAAGGTCACATCCATCTTCTGTAGAGCAGCTTGTGGGTTCAAACCAATGACCTTTCTGTTAGCATCCAAGTGCTTGAATGCCGCACAGGTTCATAAACACAGCAATTTCTGGCAGATGGTAGGTTCTCGGTAAAACACTGCTGCAAAATCAATCATAAGCAGATTTATCAAAGGACATCTTGACAAAACACATTCAGATTCAGAAATCCTTAATCTGGGTCCTGTCTTAAAATTCTTGTACATATTTCCCCCTTTTCTGAGGCAGCTACCGAATTCTGCTATCATCCTACCCACCTGTTTCTATGGCAACTTAATTAAAACTATATTCACGAGAATGAATCTGAATTAGTAAACATTTATTTTAAACATCATATACATATTCAGTTTCATACTCTGAAAATTGATTCAAGTCTTCAAAAGAAAAAAGAATTGAGAAAAACATGACATATCATTGCTGAATTTATTCACCAAATTTCCTCTGGAATAGCTTAATTACATCCTGACAATAATGAATAACTGCCATGTGACCTTAAGTTTTAAACTTTAGAAGGTTTCCCCACAACATTCCTATCTGGAAATAAAATACATGGCCTATTGCCTCTATAAACAACTCCTTCCGGGCTAACTACATCTTTACTATGAGACCAGAAGAAGCGGATGGTGCCTAAAAACCACTACTGAACATTTTGATCAAAGAACCTTTGAAGAATCTTGATCAAAAGGGGGTAAATGCAGAGTAAAATTTTAAATTCTCATGGATTCCAGACTTCATTAAGCCATGGATGATGGATGAACTACTGAAAACAATTGCCCTGAGAAAAATTTCAAATCGTATTAAAAAATATACCCTGAAGTCTTCTTAAACATAAACAGTAGCTCAGCTTGTATAAAATGCCTGCTTTGAGCACTAAGTTCTTTTGGTGGGATCAAATGAACAAAAACAATTCTATCGATGGAAACTTTAGGGGCAGTGAGTTTATGCTAATGGTAAAGGAACAACTCAAAAAAGGAGGGAAAGAATGACTGTGATCCTGATGTGGGTTCTAGAAATCTCCCTTGCTCTGTCCAGGTGGCTTGGAGAAGCATAGGGCTTTGCCTTATGAAGGACAGTTCTTTTCCACAACTTTGGAGATAAATCTGGACTTTTAGTCTGAGGCTGTGGATTCCTGTGGACAGTGACTGAGGAGACATCCCTCTAACATCCATCACCTGAATCTAGGGCATGCTCTATTGCTTAGTTTGTCTTCTTTTCTACGTTTTACAGAATGCTTAGAATTTCGAAATACTCCCAAGGAAGAAAAGATTGGCCTTCACTCCAGTTTGGCTGGGATAGCCCTTGTTTTTTTAATGCTTTATTTTATGGTCTGGTGAGTTGAGTGCTTAAAAACATCAAAATATAAATTCCCACATAGCAGGTCATGGCATAAAATATTACTTGGGAGAGAAAATTCCTGTAGTTGCTTAATCTTTTGGATTCTCTTTTTATAGGTATTTATTCAATTCCCTTTTTATTATTTAATAAAGATGCTGTCTACTTGTCAAAAAAGAAAAAGAATAAAGAGTGATCGCTACTGGGAAAGAAACTCAACAAGGAGTTTAGATCTAGAGATTTAAACACAACAATTAGACAATTAGACTTGATAGATAGCTACACAGCTTTTCATCCAAATACAAAGAAGATCACATTCTTTTCAGGCCCACATGGCATATATTTGAAGATAGACCACATCCTGAGGCATAAGGCAAATCTACATAAATTTAAGCACATTGATATCATACAGACCGCTCTCTCTCTCTCTCTGATCACTGTGCCATAAAGCTGGAAATCAATGAAAGGAAGATGACGAAAATAAGAGCAAATAATTGAAGGATAAATAACTCTCTATTGAAAATTAATACATACTGGCCAAGATCAGAGATGAAATTAGGAAATTTCTAGAAACCAACGAGAATGAAAATATGACATACCAAAACTTATGGACACAGCAGAACGAAAACACGACACACCAAAACTTATGGACACAGCAAAGGTAGTTATAAGAGGGAGTTTCATAGCAATACAAGCACACCTAAAAAAGGAAGAGCGTCTCATGAGTGATAAGTTAGCACAAAATTTACAAAAACTAGAGCAGAGTTAGCAGGACACTCCTACTAACAGAAAAAGAAGATAAATTTTAAAAACTCAGAGTTGAGATTCAGGAGAGAGAAAATAAGAAAACAATGGAAAAATTAATGCTAAAAGTTGGTTCTTTGAAAGGATAAACAGAATCGACAAACCACTGGCAAATCTTACCAAAGAAAGGTGAGTACAAATTTCATAGCAAGAATGAGGAATGACCTGAGCCCTGGTGGCGCAGTGGTTGTGTGCGGGGCTGCGACCCACAGGGTTGATGGTTCAAATCCAGCAGCAGCTCTCCAGGACTTCCTACCCCCACAGGGCAGTGATGCGAAAAAAAAAAAAAAGAATTAGGAATAAAAGAGGGGACGTTACAACAGACTCTAATGAAATCAAAAGGATAATTATACAGTACTATGAAGGACTGTACTCCAATGAATTCAACAACTTGGAAGACATGGACAAATTCTTGGAAAAACAGTCGTTCCCTAACTATCCTTGATGGATGTCAAAAATCTCAACAGACCCAAAGAAATAAAAGAAATTAACAAGGTTATTAAGGGATTACCAACAAAAAATTCCCTGGACCGGATGGCTTCTCAGGAGAATTCTACTTAACATTCTGGGAAGAACTGACACTAATCCTACACAAACGCTTCCCAAACTCCCGAACTCCTTACATGAAGCTAGTATAACACTGATACCCAAACTGGCCAAGGATCCCACATGAACCGAAAGCTACAGGCCAATATTCCTAATGAACATTGATACAAAAATCCTTAATACTGGCCAATAGAATATAAAAGTATAGAAAATGAACAATTCACCATGATCAAGTGGGGTTCATACCCAGGATGCAGATATGGTTCAACATTAATATCATACACCATATTACCCTGAAGAACTGTAAGAACCACATGATAATATCGATAGATGTGGAAAAAGCATTCAACAACATCCAACAACATCCAACATCCAATTCCTGTTAATTACACTCAAGAAGATGGGAAGGAAAATTCCTCAAGACAACACAAGCTATTTATGAAAAATCAAAAGCCAATGTGGTAATCAATGGAGAAAAGACTAACACCATCCCACTGAAAAAGGGGACCAGACAAGGATGACTTGTCCTTCTTCTTATTTAATATTCTACTGGAGGTTTTAACTAACAGCATAAGGCAAAGAAAAGACATCAAAGGTACTTGCCTGGGGAAGGAAGAGGTGAAATTATTGTTATTTGCAGATGATATAATTTTATATATGTAAAATCCCAAACGGTCTACAAGGGGAGTACTGGAAGATATAGATGAGTATGCTAGAGTGTCATTCATGTAATCATGTCAATTGCAATGTGAACAGTGTAGAGGTGGAGTCTAGTCTGTCATTCTGGAGATAGCCAGGGAGATCTCTGTGTGAGCATGACTTTCTTTGGAGAATTATGGGATATCTGGTTATATCAGAGATAAGACTTACGATTCAGTCTCTTGGGGACGCTCTACTGATAAGATACATGGCAGTATGCTGATAGACCCTGAGCCCTGGAAACAGAAGGAGCCACTAGGAGATCCCCGCCAGCGCTGAGATGTTTCCACCTCACCACCACTGGATACACATGACTCTGTACCCCAGGCCAGTCATTGTCCTGGTGTCATTGCATGTGCCTCATGAATCTGAAGAAGACTTTAGAGAAAATGGTATTGGACATATGAGCTAATATCAAGCTTGTGGGTTTGGACTGAATTAGGTTGGGATGCTTTCTCAATGTTTGATTCCTCTTGTATATAAGCCTATTCCTTATATACACGTGCGTCTATGAATTTGTTTCTCTAGCCTATCTGGAATACTCAGGATATAAGATCAACAAATGGTAGTCTATCAGACTGCTATTCACATTGGCTAAGACCACAGAAGAGGTTAAAAAAGGTGGTACCCTTCACAATTGCCAAGCACAAATTTAAAGAACAAAAGATCTATGTAAGGAAAACTACAGAACACCATTAAAAGAAAACAAGAGTGACCTCAACAAATGGAAGGATATTCTATGCTTGTGAATCAGAAGACTCAATATAGTAAAGATGTCAGTTCTACCCAATGCATTATATAACTTTAATGAAATTCTGATACAATTACCCTCACCTTTCTTCAAAGAAATGGAAAAAATTATTACCAACTTCATATGGAGAGGGAAGACTCCCTGAATTAGCAGAGAACTCAAGAAGGACATAATGGGAGGGCTTACTTTACCTGACTTTAGCACATATTATACAGCCACAGTGGTCAAATGGTAGATATAATAGTGGTATAATGATAGATACTCAAACTAATGGAAAAGAACTGAAAACCCAGAAATAAAATCATCAGCATACAGAAAACTTATCTTTGATTAGGGCCCCAAAAATATCAAAAGAGAAGCAGATGCCCTCTTCAACAAGTGGTGCTAGAAAAAATGGATATCTACTTTAACATAATGCAAGACACTTATCTCATTCCATGCACAACAATAAACTCAAGGTGGATCACAGACCTCAAGGTAAAACCCCAAACTATTAGAGCCATCAATGAGGGAATTGGGACCAACTTGAGAACTTTGGCACAGGGAATACATAGGCTATCAAAAATAGAGAAGGACACAAACACAAAGGAGGCACAAATTGACAAGTGGGATATACTGAAGATAAAGCACCTGTGTATATCGAAAGAATTCACCAAGAGAATAATAAGAGAGCCCAAGAACTGGGAAAATACCTTTAGCATTGACACACCAGGCAAAGGCTTATTACTAAAATCTACAATACTCTGATAGCTTCCAAAAAAAAAAAACAAACTAACTGCCCACTGAGAAGGTGGGCAAAGGACCTGAACAGAAGTTTCACAGAGCAAAAATCTGAATGGCCAATAAACATACACAGATCATTAGTCATAAGAGAAATGCAAATCCAAACAATGAGATACCACCTAACACTCACAGATAGCCCACTTCAAAAAATCAGAAAGCAACAAGTGTTGGAGGTGTCATGGGGAGACAGGAACTCACCCACTGTTGGTGGACTTGTAGGTATGGACAGGCACTATGGAAATCGATTTAGCGAAATTTAAAGCAAATGGAAATTGAGCTACCATACGACCCAGCAATCCCCCTACTGGGCATATACAGAGAAGAAGCAAGACACAAACCAGGACCAGACATCTGTGTTCCAATGTTCATCGTGGCAGAGTTCACAATTGCAAGGAGCTGGAAATAACCCAAATTTCCATCAACAGACAAATGGATTAAAAAAACTGTGGTACATACATACAATGGAGTACTAAGTATCACTAAACAGCAGAGATGAAGGCATCTCTGTATTTTGTATGCTCTGTATGCTAAGTATATTGTCACATAGAAAGAACTGGATGAAATTATGCTAAGTGAAGTAAAGCGCAGAAGGACAACTACACCATGAGTCCACTGATGTAAACTTAAAAAAAGGAATAATGCAAAAGAGGCATAGTGGGAAAGCAACTGTATACAAAAATTCCTGAGGTGCGGCCCAGGTAGTATGGCAGAGACCAGACCAAATCCAGGGCTACATAGGGTAGTCAACTTAAAAGGGGTGGGGAGGCAGTTGGGGGCGGGAAATATCAGTGTGCAGCAGGGGAACAGGGCACTAACCCACCCAAAAGGAGCATACTGTTTATATCTCCACAGGGAAAGAGGGACCAAACTTAGACCTAGTGTTCCAGAATGTGAATGCAGCACGACAGCATGGAGCAGGGAGCCAGTGGAGAGGTCTGAGGTCCCAGCCTCAGTGTCAACTACGTGGACAGTCGCCCCTCCCCCATAAGAATTTACTTTAGAGAAGAGCACTGAAGCTGCTGCTCGGGGACAGGGACATGTCTGACTAGAGCACACGAGAGAAAATGAAGAGGAAGGAAGAGAGTGTGGAGCACATCCTGGCCCAATGAACCTTGAGGACGATATCCCCACTCAGTATAGCCAATGTACAGAGAGTACCATATGCCTGGCCCCACTATGAAACATGATGTCCCTTACTGACTCAAGGCCATACGGGGATAACACTGGAGACACAAGGTAGTGATTGCGCCCATCTGAGCCCACCACATGGAGGCAAAACACTAAGGGCATGCAACAGAGCAGTGGGGGAAGCAAAGCATGGAGTTCCCGAGGGAATGCCAAGGATATACTTTGGGGCCAGGGCATGCCAGTCCATAGGACTAAACTGGAGGGCACTCCTAGAGGTCAAAAACAGATCTTGCACCATTTACAGATTTTGCGGTTATTATTATTATTTATATATTTTTTCTGGACATTGGTCTTTTTTCTTGTCATAGTTTTATTTTCTTTTATTGCTTTGTCTTGCTGTATCTTTTGTGTGTGTGCACATCATTATCTCTGTAGGTCTATCTAGATAAGATAGGCTGGATGAACAGTCTGGAGGAAAAAACAATGGGCAGATGGTTTCGGGAGAGGGACAGGTAAGGGATAGGAAGTGGTGTTGACCAATTCAGGGACAAAGGAACAACAAGTGATCCCAAATCAGTGGCAAAGTGAGTGTGAGAGATCGGATAGGGATTGATTAGGAGCAATGTAATTACTGCAATCCAAATGAAGGTTGAACATGATAGTGGTGCAAGGGTAAAGTCAAAGAAAATAGAGGAAATAACTAGGAGGTGAAAGGCATTTATAGAGGTCTAAATACAGGCATATACATGGGTAAAAATATTTATATGTGTTGATGGGGAAATAGATCTACGCACATAAACTTATAAGGTTAGCATTAATGTAGCAGATGGACATTGGGCCTCCACTCAAGCACTTCCATGATGCAAGAACACTTTATTCTATTAAATTGGCATTCCATAATGCTCACCTTCCCAACACAATCCCTGAAGACAAATGGTTGCATGAGCAAAAATGGTGAAGAAAGCTGACGGTTTCTAGCTATCAAAAAATATAGTGTATGGGGTCTTAAAGGCTTGAAAGTAAACAAGCAGCCATGTAGCTCAGAAGCAACAAAGCCCACATGGAAGAAGCACACCAGCTTGTGTGATCATGAGGTGTTGAAGAGATCAGGTATCAGGCATCAAAAAACTAAAAATCATATCATTGTATGTTCACCTTCCTGATATGATCTCTGAAGACAAATGTGTGCATAAGCAAATGTGGTAAAGAAAGCTGACGGTTATCAAAAGATATAGCATCTGGGGTCTTAAAGGTTCGAAGGGAAACAAGCAGCCTTTTAGCGCAGAAGTAAAAATGCCCACATGGAAGAAACACACTAGCTGTGTGACCACAAGGTGTCAAAGGAATTGGGCATGAGGCATCAAAGAAGAAAAAATTATATCATTATAAATGAGGGGGAGTATAGATATGCAAGCCAAAGCCCATCTGTAGGTAAGGAGACAGAAGGGTTGCAGGGAGGAGATGAGTCAGTCTGGGTACAGTGTAGCAACGATGAGGCATGCAACTTTCCTCTAGTTCTTAAATGCTTCCTCCCCTCACCATTATCATGATCCCAATTCTACCTTACAAATCTGGCTAGACCAGAGGATGTACATTGGTACAGACAGGAACCAAAAACATGGCGAATCCAAGATTTGTAGTGAGAGTGGCAATACCGGGAAAGTGGAGGGAAGGTTGGGTAAAAAGGGGGAACTGAGTATAAGGCTCTACATATAACCTCCTCTCTGGAGTATGGACAACAGGGAAATGGCTAAAGGAAGACATTGGACAGAGAATGATAAGACAAAATAATAATAATAAATTATCAAGGGTTCATGAAGGAGGGAGAGCAGTGAGGGAGGGAAAAATAAGGAGCTAATAACAAGGGCTTAAGTAGAAAGCAAATGTTTTGAGAATGATGATAGCAACAGCTGTACAAATGTGCTTGGCATACAATGGATGTATATATGGATTGTGGTAAGAGCTGTGAGTCCTCAATAAAATGATTTAAAAAAAGAGTGATCATGAAACTCTGAGAAAATTGTCACTGCCACTGTGGAAAACTATAGCACTGTTTACTCCTGTTTCATTGATTAAGCAAAGGCATTCAATTGTGTATACTATAATAAACAGTGGATAACCTTGAGAAGTACGGAGACTCCAGAACACTTCATTGTGCTCATTTAGAACTTGTTCAAGGATCGAGAGACAGTTGTGGGAACAGAACAAGGGAATACTGGATGGTTTAAAATGACAAGTGTGCACCAAGATTGTATACTCTATCCACTCACCATACTGTTCAATCTGCATGCTGAGCAAATCGTCAGAGAAGCTGGATTATATGAAAAAGAGTATGGCATCAGGATTGGAAGAAGGCATATTAACAACCTGTGATAAGCAAATGATTTAACCTTGCTTACTGAGAGTGAGGAGGAATTTAAGCACTCGGTGATTAAGATCAAGGATTGTAGCTTTCAGTATGGAATACAACTAAGACCCAAATCCTCACAATTAGACCAAGAGGTAACATCATGATAAATGAAGAAAAGGTTGAAGTTATCAAGAATTTTGTTTTACTTGGATCCATAAGGAATGCTCATGAAAGGTATAGTCAAGAAATCAAACAATGTATTGTACTAGGTAAATCTGCTGCACAAGATCTCTTTAGAGTATTGAAGAGCAAGAATGGTACTCCGAAGACTAAGGTGAGCCTAACTCAAGTCCATGGTATCATATGCATATTTAAATTGGACATTGAATAAGGAATACCAAAGAAGAATACATGCATTTGAATTGTGGTGCTGGGGAAGAATATTTTAATTACCATGGACTGCTCATAGGACACACAATCTTATAACACGATTTGTGTTATCAGAAGGAAGGCCAGAGTGCTCCCTGAGGCAAATAAGGCAAGATTTCACCTTACTTACTTTGGGCATTTATTAGGAGAGACCAGTCCCTGGAGAAGGACATCATGTTGGATAAAGTGGACCAAGAAAAAGAGGCAGGCTCTCAAAGAGATGGACTGACATGTTGGCTATACCATGTGGCTCAGGCATAGGGAGAACTGTGAGGGTGGCACAAGAACGTGCAGTGGTCCGTTCCATTGCACACAAGGTAGCTATGGGTCAGAGCCAACTTGATGGCACTTAAAAACATCCAGCTCGCTCTCTGGCCTCAGGTCACCATTTGTTGGTGCACAGTCCCATCAGGCTGCCTGGATTCAGTTGTGGGCCCCAGAGCGACTTCCAAGAGGTTTGGCACACTTCCCTGAAAGAGTGTGTACTCTTGAGACTGTAAAACCTGAAACTTCTTCCATCTTTTATAAAAACCCACTTGGGTAACAAACCAGGTTTCGGCAAGAATTCTTTCTAGTGTGAAGCCAAGAATCGAGATATTATTCACCGGAGAAACCTAATAGAAGCATACAATGATCTTTAAATAGGAGTCCCTGGTGGTTCAAATGTTTTAAGTGCTCTGCTACTGAGCAAAGGTTGTAAGACTGAACCCAGCTGGAGACAGTTTGGGGAGCTTTCACAGAGTAAAATAACCACCAGCAACTCCACAAGAGAAAGAGCAGACTTTGGACTTTTGTAAAGAGTTTCAGTCTCAGAAACACATAAGGTCAATTCTATCCAGTCCTCTAAGGGTCCCTATGAGTCGGTATCAACTACCTGGCATTGAGTTTGGTGAGACAGTATGAAAGATGGGGTGATCTGCCACCAAAAGGCAGACTGCCATGAAAGTCCCCTGGGTTTCAGATCTGCCCCACTTCCCCAGGGTCATCAGAACTTGAATCACCTGGCATGGTGCTCACATTGCCTTTCTAACATTCAGTCACTCCGTCCTGCCTTTTCATAACTCAGCTTCAAAAACCGCTTTCTTAATTAACTTTCTCAGTGTCTTTATGTCTCATATTTTAACTCTTCAGTGCTTCTAGTACAGTGGTCGGCAATGTTTGTTTCAAGTGGGTCATTTTTCAATTGTTTTTCACAAATATTTTTGCTGGTGGGTCAGATCACTTATATTTTAGATTAAGCATTACCTTAGAATACAGAAAATAAAAACATTATATAGATGGGATAACCCAATATATATTAAATGTAGAATTACAAATTTATTATCATCAAATCTATATTTACAACTTGAAAGAAATAATAAAATGTTAGTAGAAAAGTAAACAACATATACATAAAATGAACCCCTATATACTTAAGAATATTTAATCATTTTAATGGCTCCCTTGATGCTGTTTCATTATCCCTGTAGGGTTTGAGATATTTGGGTGATAATTCATTGGTTTTTTTGTTTTGTTTTGTTTTTTTAATTCATTGTTGTTGTTGTTGTTTTTTTGGCATCACTGCTCTCCGGTGGTGGGAGTAGGAGGCCCAGCCCCACTGTTGGAATCGAACTTCCGTCCCAGTGGGCCGCAGTCCTGCGCACAACCACTACGCCACCGGGGCTCAGCCCTAATTCATTGTTTTTAAAAGAACAAATGACTCTGAATTTTTGTTAGTTAACCTGTCTCATGATGAACTGAGAATGAATTTCATTTGGGAAAATACCTGTTCACATCAGTAGTTTGACCCAAAAGCTGATAGTTAAGTGAAACCAACTTTCTTTATCGAAGAAACTTGGAAGGAAGTGATGTCCAACATAGAGCTAGCATGCTTACGTGCTTAAGTCCTAGGTTGCTGACCACTGCTCCAGTACAATTTAATCCTGTTACTCTGGTCAATGATGATGCTCAGGTCCAAATCCAACAGCCGTCGAAAAACATTCCCTTCACCGGATCTTTCAGCAGCAATCAGTACAGCTGAGCCATTTTGTATTTCTCAAAATACTTTGCCTGGAGCTCCAGAATACCGCACACTTGGCTTTAAAATCCAATCTTTTGTGTGACTTTTGTTTTCAGTGGTTGGCTAATCTTTTAAATGTTGAGCTTCTCAAGAGTCAATCCTCTCTCTTCTGGTTATCTCTATCATTCCCATTATTAAGTTGTCATCATACAATGACAATGTCAAAATCCAAATCTATAGGCAAACTTCTCTTGGGTTAAATTAAACTATCCATCTGTCCAGGGCTGCCATCAAGTTGGTTCTGAAGCATAAAGACCCTATGAACAAAAGGACAAAACTCTGCCTGGTTCTCACAATTGTTATTAGGTTTGAGCCCATTGTTGTAACCAATGTGTCAATCCAACTGCCCATCTGCCGGGTATAACCAATGGAAAATGTCACTGACAATTAGATAACTCAAATTTAAGATATCTCAAACCAATCTCACATTCTATCTCTTACCAACACTCTCTCTGATTCCCATAATCTGGTTCCTTTTAACTTCTGAATTCAAATAGTAATTGTTAAAGCCTGATACTATGGCTTATCTTTTTATCTCTCATGCATTTAATCCATCATGATGGCCTTTTACTTCTTACAAAGATTTCAAGTATTATCTTTTTGTCTCTATATCCATTGTCCTCACAGGAAATGTTGCACCCTGGTAAAAAGGGGAAAAATGTAAAACAGAACTTCAAATTCTCATGGATCTTAGACTTGCCAGATAGTCAAAAATCCCCTGAAACAATTTCCACAAGATAATCTTTAAACAAAAATATTCCGTGAAGTCTTCTGAAAACCAAACAATAATTTTAACTTAAGTAGGAAACATTGAACATCGGGTTCTTTCAAGATTTAGCCAAGTGAGATTAAACTGATAACCTCCAACTCAAAAGACTAGATTGGAACCTTAAGGATCAGTCAATTTGTATTAAAGGAGGAAGAACAACTCAAAAAATTGGGGTCAGGATAATTATACAATTCAAAAATGTATATGAGTCAATGAATTATACCTGTTAAAAACTGCTGCCTCCAAGTCATTTCTGACTCATACTGCAAACAAACCTTACCAGGGTTTCTGAGACCAAGCAGATAGCCTCATGCAAGGCTTAGCCAATAGGGTCGCCAGGTAGAACACTGGTGTATGCTGTACCACCATCACCGCCACCATAAATATGAATACTTTATACATCAGTTATAAGGTCAGGTCTGAAAAATCTGAGATTAATAAGCAGATAGTCACAAGGAGTGTTATTTTAATCATTATCAGACTTAAGAACATGATTGGCAAATTTAATTCCATTACAAAAAAACCTGGTATGTATAACCATAGCAATCATAATGGAAATTAGTTTGGGTGATTTCAATTTTAAAGAATTGGGGGGGGGGGAACAAAAAAAAAAGAATTGAAAGGGACACCCTGCTTTGAAAGTTTGTTGGAATTTTTATTTTTTTTTAACAAGTCCAGAGAAAGGCATGTAACAAAATAGAAAATACATACATCACATATGGAGACACAAACAAAAGCGAAAGAAAAAAGATGCACGTGCATTATGCTTGTGTCACAGAAGACATCATAGCAAAGGGATTTTGTCAGACAAGACTTAAGTTCTAATGTCATTTGGTAGGCAAACTGTTTTAGCTCTCACAGCCACAATTTTCTCCGAGAAAATGGGGAGACACTACCACCATCCCAGAGGCCTTGCAGTGAGTAAGGATCACGCAGACAGCTTGTTTCACAAGAACGCTGCTCTTCTGTTATTTCAAATTAAGTTCACATGCTTCTCCACAAAACAGGAACTTCGAAATCACATATGTGAATTGAGATTTTAGGGAATGAATGAGAAGTGCAGTTACACAGCAGGGCTTAATTAGTGTTTGGTGAAACAAGTTAGGAAGTTTGTGTTTAAGTTTCTATTATAAACTAGGTGAAAGTCTATGAGCAGATCATTAGTTTTACATCCAACAATTCATACACCTTTTTCCCCAACTCGTCTATTGCAATCCCTTCAAAGTATCATCACTTATCTCACTGTCTGTCCTTTCTGTTTCCATTCTGCCTCCTTTCTTAACCCTATGAACTTTGCTCTTGGGTAAATGCTGTTGTTTTAATCTTTAATGGTTAGTTATTTTAACATGGGGGTAAGCTCACTTTTAGAATTGGAGGGAAAAAAAGTCATCCAGACAAACAAAATCTAATTTGTGAAAACCAATCAAAACAACTTCTTGGATAATATATAGGAAAGGATATTTAACATGCTGCTATCCATGTTAATTGTATGCGTGTAATTTAGCGATTACATGGGCTGAATTTGAGATAAAATATTCTAATATCACACATTGGTTTTTATCAGTAAAAGAGTATAAATATGAGCTGTTTATTAAGATCTAGAATACTATTTGCTAAAGCATAATTTTTATAGCAGTTATATAGAACTTAAAGTCTCCCAGATACTCAAAAGGTAGGTGGATATTATTTTGTTAATTTTAACTTCTCAAACATTGAAAAGTCATTACTTCAAATGTGAATCATACCTTTGTCCAATTATCAATGATTAAAAAAAATTTAAAAACAGTATTTCACTATTTTTTAATAGGAAGACTTTCACCATGGCAATGAACTAAGTTATGGAGATTTCTTTAATGAATATAGTTCCATTAAGCAGCCTTTTGGAACATGGTGTAAAGAGAAACTGCGCATATTGGCTTTTTCTAATGTGGGTGTCCTGATATTCTTGGGATTTTTCACCCACTCATATGAGTCATTTTATATAACACTGTAATATATAATTTCCCTCCTACTCACAAGCTAACACTTCAGAGATAACATCTTACCACGAGTTATTTAAGGAATATGGTAACAGAACATTTTAATATTTTATCGAATGTGCAAACAATAAAATTATTACTATTTCGGCAACAAACTCTCACTTCCAAAGCAGCATTCCAGTATGCTTCAGTGCTGTATGAATTCGGGGGAAGATGTCAAGAAAATGTGTAACTGTTTCACAATTATCAAATATTAAAGTTTTATTTAAGAAACAAATAATTAGTTAAAAGTTAGTCATTCTGAAGCAAAGAAACACCAAGCAATTGCTGAGTGTCTCAGTGCTTTTATATTTACTGTGACATGTTATATCTTTGTTGACTTCTGTGGGGCTCTGATGCTGGAAGCAATGTATCTGACATTTCAAATACCAGCAGGGTTCAGGAGAGTCTCAGGACTACAAAAGATTAGGAAGAACAGCCTGGCAATGTATTTTTAGAAGAAACACCCAATGAAAACCTACAGGTCACAACAAAAGATGAGTTTCCTGCAATGGATGTAAACATACCAAAAATCATGAGGCAACTTTGCGTTCCACTAGAGAGAAGTATGTCACCCTGGGCATGCGAGCACTCCTGATGGCAATGACCATCACCATCACGACTGCCACAATATTTGTAACATTATTTTCATGGCAAAAGGACAAGAAAAAGGAGTAGGACTGACCAGGTTTTCTTCACAGTGAATCATATATTCTATTTTTGAAGAGTAATCTAACAGGCATGTATTCTTTAAAAACCAACGGAATGCCTGATATTTTTTATTGTTTATGCCAAAATCAATTTATCTGAAACATTACTGACAAATAATACTTCCATAACTAGAGTTTGAAAATCACAGAGACATTTTCTGTTAGACTATTTATCATAAGACAATTTTAGTTTCATTTCTTTGGAAAGAAGCGAGAAAAGTAAACTGGAATAAAGAAATATAATTTTAAAAAGCTGAAAGTTATAAGAATGAAGATCTCCTCCAAGAGAATAGAAGCATTATGAAAAAAGCACCAACTATCTGACAAGAACTAATTTATAATAAAAGACACTGTAGCAGATGATGACCTCATGGCACATGAATCATTTCAACTTTCTAATGAAAATATCCAGGATCTGTTTAAAGCCCACAGATTTTATACATAGCTCTGGGTATCATCTCAAATTGCTGCACTGCTGCTGGGTGACCTTTTCCCCCCCTATCTTGAAACAAGACATGTCAGAATCTGTGGTATAACAGAATGTCAAGTCAGTGATGCAATGAAACATGAAGGTACAATATTTGCCTGGAATACATGGTGGTAAAATAGAAAGGGCACCTGTCTTAAAGTCAAACAGAAATAGAGCCCAATCTCAGCTATCTTTTTTATTAATTTTAAGACCTTAGACATATTATCTTGAGGTGAGTCAACAACCAATCTGTTAATTAATCTGTGATAAGTGAGCCTGTTGGAGCGTTCACTTGTGTATTCCTGAACTGGAAGTAACAATATAAGCAGTGGCCAAGTTACACACAGATCCATCTTCACAGGGTCTTTAAGTCGATTATGTAGGCCAAGTTAGAACAAGTGCCTGGGGTTTTTCTTGAGCCTTATATGAGTGCAACAATAAGGAGCCCCAAGGACACAGTGGTTAAGCATTGAACTTCTAACCTCAAATTGAGGCTCAAGACCCAACACTGCTCTTGGGGAGAAATATGAGACTGCTTGTTCCAGTAAAGACTTACAGACTTGGAAATCCTATAAAAGATCCTATGAATTGGGGCTGACTCAATAGTAGTGGATTTTTAGTGCAAGAAAAAGGAACTCGAGCAACACAGTGGATTACATATTGCACTGCTAACTGCAAAAGCAGCAGGTCTAACTCACCAACCACTCCTCAGGAGTACAATGAGACTTTCTCTTTTGCAGTCTTCAACACCCTAAGAAGCAGATCTACTGTGTCTGTCTGGTCATTGTGAGTCAAGATGGAAATGACATAAAAGCTGGTCTGCAAAGCAACTGATGGTGATAGTGATAAGTAATTTGTTGTAAAGAGAGGCTGATTCAATCCTGTTACAGTGAGGGCAAATTTACATCACATTAAAAGGGAAGTAGGAGTTGTCTGTAAGTCACATATTTATAATTTGGAGGCTGCCTACACAGCTAAGAGGGTTAAAACTCTATACTTAGAAAGCTTCTAGCACACAATCGTTAGATGCCATCAAGTCAGCTCTGACCCATAACCCTATGAACAACAGAATGAAACACTGCATGTTCTTGTGCCACCCTCACAATTGTTTCATTGTGTCAATCCATCTCATTAAGGGCCTCTTTTCCGTTGCCCTTCCAATTTACAAGATGTCTTTCTCCAGGGACTGGTCTTTCCTGACAATAAGCTGTTATCAATTTGTGAAGGGGTGGAGTCTAGCCTGTCAATCAGATCACAGCTTAATGATCTCATTTGGAGGCACCATGGAAATAAATAGTTCAGTGGAGGCCACATACATCAAACTCTCTACTTCATCTTTCTGCTTTAGCTAGTTCTCAGCCTCAACTTGTGAGCTACACTATCTGTGGGACAAGTCCACCCATGGGTCATACAGGTAAAACTTGAGGTTCTTTTGAGACCTGGTTCGCCATGGTGTATACATCGCTTGAACTTGAGGCTGATGAATTCTGTCATCTTGCTACCCCATGGGGGCCTACTTCGCTAAGCTCCTGAGCTGCTGAATGTTGGTAACTTGCCCTGCTGTTTGTTGTCTGTTGGTGGACTCTGTCGGTCAGCAGACTCTGTCTGCATTGCCCAAGGGGCAACTCGGCTGGCTGCTTTCTTGACCTTGGGTCAGCAGCCCTTAGAACCCTGCCTAACACAATTGGTACCAAGAGTGAGCTACACTTATTCCAGTTGACAGGACACATGGAGCTATGCTGATGACAGCCAGAGCCTTGGAGCTTGAAAAGCCAAGTGGAGACCCTGCCAGCAAAAAGATGCTTCCACTACCACTGGATCCACAAGACTTTCCACTCACTGACCTGTGATCTTCCTGCAATCACCGTAATTGCAAGTGTTGCAAAAGTATGAAAAGGAAGGGCTGAGTCCCGGTGGCGTAGTGGTTGTGCGCAGGACTGCGGCCCACTGGGACAGAGGTTCAATTCCATCAGTGGGGTTGGGCCTCCTACTCCCACCACCGGAGAGCAGTGATGCCCTCCCCCTCAAAAAAAAAAAAAAGTATGAAAAGGAATTTACAGACTGGTATCGGACATAAAGGCTATTCCTGTTAATAGACTTGATCTGGACTAGGCTGGGATGTTTGCCCAATACACAATTGTGCTTTATTATGTGTCTATGAATTTGTTTCTCTAGTCAATCTGGATTAACATACATCCTCTTCTGAATCTGACCTAACTTCGAGTAGTTCCCTGTCAATTTACTGCTGTAACCATTGTTGGAATTATCTTCTGCAACATTTGACTTGTGTGTAATATCACTGATATCCAGTGTGAGCATGCTGTTGAGTCATCTTTCTTTGGAATGGGCACAAATATGAATCTCAAATTGTCAGGGTAACCAGCCCCTGACACTATCACGGGTCTTTAGGCACAACTGTATGGTGATAATATAAAAGAATTACAGTAAAGTCATAAAGAATAAGAGAGCTAGGAGAGTAAAATAGAGGAGTCAGACACATTTCTTGGTAAGAATGCTAATCTCAGCCCCTCTTGGTAAGGAGGGAGGCGAGAGGAGAGATGGAGGGTGAAGCTTTATTTCTACCAAGGCTTATATATAAGCTTGCAAGGGCCTGCAAGCCCGTTTATTACAGGTAACCACTTATGTCACGGAACGGGTTATACCATAGGCAATACAGCAATGGGAGAGGGACTATCTAGGGATGTACATAAAACAGGAAGAGAAGGGATTAAGAGTGTACATGTGACAAGATGGATGGATCCTAGATTCCCGATGGCAGCCTAAACTTGATTGTTCTTGTGCTGCTGGCTTGACTTATTCTGAGATCTTCAGGGAAACAATCACTATCCATGTGAGTAGGGTGTGAGCCCCACCTAAGATGGACCAGAGAGCAGTCTGATTGCTTTGGATGGCTGAAGCCTTTAGGGAGGTAACTTCTAACCTTGATTCCAAGTGTGTTACAATTATTTACTATGTGTCCTAGGTTGGACATATATTTGGATGAAACAAGCTGGGGAAAAGTCTTTTTATATTCCACATCAATTCATTTGTCAGGTAGCTGTCTCCAAATTTCCTGGCATAGATGAGTCAGTGCTTCCAGAGTTTCTTCCACTTGTTGAAATACTTCTATTTGTATTCTGTCAATTCCTGGAGACTTGTTTTTAGCTAATGCAATCAGGTAGTTTGATTGTAAACTTCTTCCTTCAGCACCAATGTGCAGTGTTGACTAGTTCTTTTTGTATTCTTTCCATCTTTTCATTTCAATATTTGGCTTAAAGAATTTTTTAAGATTGCAACTTGCAGTTTGGATTTTTTTCTTGAGTTCTTTCAGTTTCAGATATACTGAGCTGTGTTCTCTTTGGTTTTCTAATCTAGGTCCTCCTTGAATATTTCATAATATTTGGCTTTGTCTTCTCGAGTTGTCTTTTGAAATTTTCTATTCAGTTCCTTTCTTCAAATTGTTTTAGCTATTCTAGGATTCAGAGTATGCTTCAGTCTCTTCTGACATCCACTCTGATCTTTATTTTCCTTTAAAAAATCTTTACTTTCCTTTGTTTTTTAAAAGAAATCATTTTATTGGGGGCTCGTACAACTCTTATCACAATCCACACATATATATCCATTTTATCAAATATTTTTGTAATTTGTTTTCCTCATCATTCTCCTTTCCACTTGAGCCCCTCATATCTGTTCATTTTTCCTCTCCCTTCCTGATCCCCCCTCATTAATTTATAAATAAATTTATAAAATGATAATTTATAAATTATCATTACTTTGTCATATCTTACACCAGGGGTCCTCAAACTTTTAAACAAGAGGCTAGTTCACTGTCCCTCAGACCGTTGGAGGGCCGGACTATAGTTTTTTAAAAAAAATACTATGAACAAATTCTTAAGCACACTGCACTTACTTTATTTTGACGTAAAAAACAAAACAAAATGGCAACAAATACAATATTTAAAATGAAGAACAAGTAAAGTTAAATCAACAAACTTACCAGTATTTCATACGGACTATGAGCTTGCTCTTGGCTAATGAGATGGTCAATGTCTGGTTCCATATTTATCATTGCTCGTCGTAACAAGTGATGCAAGTGTGCATCAGTTAGTCTAGATCTGGTTGGAAACTTCACACATTTCATTCTAGAAAAAATCTGTTCACAGACACAAGAGCTGCCAAAGATGGTTGTCATTTTGAGCGCATGGTTCCTGAGATTAGGCTATGTCTCAGAGGAGAGAGATGCATAGAAACTTAGAAGGCTGCTTGACTTGAATGCATCTTTCAGAGAGTCACAATCCTGCAGTTCAGCCAGTTCCATTTGGTAAAGTGTGTCCACATTTACCATTCAATGTCAATAGAAAAGCTCATGGAGGCTGAGCCCCGGTGGCGTAGTGGTTGTGCGCGGGACTGCAGCCCACTGGGATGGAGGTTCAATTCCGGCTCACAGGAGCAAAGGCTGGGCCTCCTACTCCCACCACCAGAGGGCAGTGATGCCTAAAAAAAAAAAGAAAGTAAGAAAGAAAAGCTCATGGAGATGAAGCTCTTTAAATCTAAATTGGAACTCCTTTTACAATTTTTCCAGTGAATCCACATATATCTTCTTTGGGAATGCAACCAATGATTTTTTCGCTAACAGATTTTAGTTGTGGGGAGATGGCAGAAAATTTCCTCCTTCACTTGTTTGATGAGGAGGCCTAATTTTACTTCAAATGCTTTTACATGTGATTGCATATCACAGATGAGTTTCCCCTTTCCTTGAAGTTGCACAATGAAACTGTTGAGTAGCTCTGTGACATCTGTGACAGAAAGGCAAGGTGCCATTTCCAGTTTGCATCATTGAGCTCTGGTACTTCTTTGTTTTTTGAAAGCAGAAAAGCTGTCATTTGTGGAAATAAGTCATAGAAATGTTTCAATGATCTTCCTTGACTTAGCCAAAGGACTTCTGTGTGGTATAGAACATCTTCACAGGCAACATTTAGCCCTGACAGAAATTCCTGAAATTGTTTGTGGTTTAGTGCATTCGCTCTAATGAGGTTAACACAAGATACCACAATTTCCATAACAGAGTCCCACTTCAGTGACTTAGTACACAGCACCTGTTGGTGGATGAGGCAGTGTATGGCTATTGGATGAGGATGGCTATGTTTGTCCATCTCTTGGTTAATGCGAGCAATTACTCGTTTCTTAGACCCCACCATGCTAGGAGCACCATCAGTTGTCACACTGGCTAGTTCAGCCCAGTCCAGCTCCAAACCATTAATAGTTTGGCAAATGTTTTCATAGATATCCTCTCCTGTATTTGTTCCTTTGATGCTTTGCAGTGCAGCAAGCTCCTCTGTGACTTCGAAAGAGTCATGCAGCCCACGAATAAAAATTAGAAGTTTTACTGCCGTTGAATGCCAAGAAAAAATAGAAAATAATGTTTGCAGAGTTTCGCAAATGCTAATGCAAATTGCCTCCCACTTCTTCAATCCTTCATGTAATTGTAGATCCTGAAAGCCTCACTATACTAAATAAATTGGCCTTCTCTGGACACATCTTTTTGGCACCAGAAAGAAAGCACTCTTTAACAAATTCTCCCTTCACGAATGTCTGCCAGTGCACACTATTAACCTGGCAACTTGACAACTTGCTTGCAGTGATGAAATATTTAGCTGCTTCTGCTTCACAAAAGTTTTTGCTGAGTTGTCCATGTATTTTTCAGTTTTAATATTTTATCTTTTCTCACTTCTCTGACAATCATATTTATCTTCATGCTGAGTTAGACAGTGTCAACACAAGTTGTATTCTTTGAACACAGAATGTCTGGCATATCAAACACACAGCTCTTTCCTTGCACTGCATGAAAAAAATAATCATAAGTCCACTGTTCTTTGAATATTCTACACTCCAAGTCTCTTTTTTGATATCATTTTTCCCAAGGGATTGCAAATTACTATTGGTAAAATACCAATATATAGAGAGAGCTACAAAAAAAACAGTATATCAGCAATAACTTTGCCCCCAGAGACATATAGTTTGTACTGCCTATCAATATAGTCTGATCAGTACCCATCAATGCAGTCTGATCAATGTCCATAAATGCAGTCTTATTAGTCCACATCATTTCAGCCTCACCAGTACCCATACTGGTGGAACTCCATTCTTACCTCACGTTCACATTGGTGCAGTACGGGAACCAGCATTATTACAGAGCCAGTGTCTCCACCACCTTTTCCAGTTCATACTACACTGCGAACCACACTGCGATCTGTGAACTAGTACAGGAATCTGATTGCATGGGTAAGAAGATCCATGCAATCATATTCCACTGCAAGAAAAAAGAGGGCACAAATGTCTTTTTTCTTCTGAATTAATGCGAGTTCAGCCATACAAGTATATGGTGGAACATGCACGGCTCAGAGATCGCTACAGTGTGAACTGGAGCTTATACAGCACACAACATACAACATCATACACAACTGAATAGCAATCAGAATATAAAAGCACTTATTGTCAATTAAAGTGTGTTTCCTACTCCTTGGCTGTCTACAGAGCCGGATTAAGTTTCCATGGAGCCGTAGGCCGATTACCAGTTTGGGGCCCCCATGCAATAACACTGAGCACTGACCATTTGTATTAACAGTGACCGCTGACCATAGGCAATAACACTTATCACTGACCATTTGCATTAATACTGAGTGCTGACCATTTGCATTAACACTGGGCACTTATAATGATCATTACCACTGAGCACTGACTATTTGCATTAGCACTGAGCACTGACTATTTGAGTTATCACTGTGATGCAATCCCCCCCAGAAACAACTAACCAATTTAAAAATAAAGGCAACCCCTATCTGCAATATATATATATATGTATATATATATATATATTTACATATACACACACATCCTAACTTCAGGAAAAAAGGCCCCACTTAACCTCAAAAAAAAAAAAAAAAAGGAGGCCCTACTCACAATCAATGCCCATGGAAGTAGAAGTTGAGATATCTAAGTACACATTGCATTGGGTAATCTGCTGCCCAAAACCTCTTTAGAGTATTGAAAAGCAAGGATGTTACTATAAGGACTGAGGTGTACCTACCCAAGTCATAATATTTTAAATGATGGCATATGCATGTGAAAGTTGGACAGTGAGTAAGAAAGAAGATTGACGGGTGCATTTGAATAGTGGTGCTGGAAGAGACTACTGAAGATATTTTGTTCTTTTTTTCAAAAGAGCAAACAATTCTGACTTGTTAGATGTACTGCCAGAATGCTTCTTAGGGGCAAAGATGGTGAGATTTTTGTTTTGCCTACTTTGGACAAGTTTTGAGAAACCAGTCCTTGGAGAAGGACATTGTGCTTGGCAAAGTAGATGTACTGAGAAAATAAGGAAGAGCTTCCAGGAGATGGACTGATACAGTGGCAAAAAATTTGGCTAGAGCTTCAGAAATGCAGAGGATGGTAAAGGATGGAGCAGTGTTTACTTCTGCTGTGCACCGCCAGGAACTAATTTGTTGTAACTGACTTGAGGACACCAACAGCAACAATAACATTCTCTATAACCTTTCACTGATATGTTTCCAGGGAGCACTGTGAAATTTTGCTTGAATGCCATACATTTATTATATTTTTGTCATTTTAACAATTAAAGTACACCTTCTTTAATGTGAAAAAAAAAAAAAGGCCTAACTGCAAATTAAAAAAAAAACCTCCTAACTTAAAAAAATAAATTCTTACTTGTTCTTACTTCCATCCTCAAGCAGCAGGAGGTTCTGCACAAGTAGGCTCGTGACCTGTCCAATCACACCCGAGACTGAGAAGAGGAGTCAGAGACAGAGAGAAGCAGGAGAGAAGAGTGTGGCGCACATTCCACACATGCACACTGTGCGTCCAGGACAAGTTGGTGCGAAGCAGGGCAGGCAGCAGCGGCAAAAACACCCGGCTGGCTGCATGTGGCCTGTGGGCCAGTGTTTGAGGACCCCTGTCTTACACCATCCAATGTCTCCCTTCACCCACTTCTCCACTGTCCGCCCCCTGGGACTGAGAATGGTAGATATGTAGATCCTGCAATCTGTTCTCTTCTTCCTTTCTATCCCACCTTCCCTCCACCCTCCCATTATCACCCCTCTCACCACTGGCCCGCAGGGGGCTTTCTGGCCTAGATTCCGTATGTTTTCAGTTCCAATTTGCTTTCTTCATGAATGAAATCTTGATGCCCACCACAACTCATCAGGTCTACTGTTATGAGTGCTTAATGATTCAAATCTGTTCTTGAAGGGCTGAACCCCGGTGACATAAGTGGTTGAGTGCGGGACTGTGGCCTGCAGGCTTGGCAGTTCAAATCTAGTGGCGGCTCTCAGGAGCAGCGCTGGGTAGCTCTCATGACCACCAAAGGGCAGTGATGCCCCCCCCAAAAAAACAAAACAAAACCCCAACTAACCAAACAAAAATCTGTTCTTGAGATGTTCTTGAAATTTAGGGGGGGCAGGCTCAAAGTCATATTTAGGCTCTTGTGGCCTTAATTTTCTTCAGCTTTATTCTGAATTTAACATATGAGCAATTGATGATCTGTTCCATAGTGTAACCCTGATCGGGATTTAGCTGCTGATATTGAGCTTCTACATTGTGTCTTTCCACAGATAAAGTCTATTTGATTTCTGTATATTCCACCTGGGGAAATTCATGTTTTCAGTTGCCTTTTGTGTTGTTGAAAAAAAGATATTTGTTGTGAACAAGTCCTTGATTTTTTAAAATTCAATCATGCAATCTTGAGCTTCATTTCTATCACCAAGGCCGTATTTTCCAACCTCACTGTTCCTTTGTCTTTGTTTCCAACTTTTGCATTCCAATTACCAATAACTATCAATGCATCTTGATTGAATGTTTGACCAATTTCTGACTGACCCCATTGGAAGAATTCTTTAATTTCTTCATCATTTACATTTTTGGTTGGTGCATAACATTGAAATATAGTTGTGCCGATTGGATTTTTCCATGAAGACTAGAAATACTCAAATTGCAGATAGCACTGTAATTCATGATGGATTTAAGTGAGATCCTTTTTGACAATGCCATTCCTCTTGATGTTTTTTTCCTGGCATAGTAATAATATGAGCTTCTGATTCTTAATGGCCCATACCAGTCCATTTCAGCCCATTGATGTCTAGGATATCGATCTTCATGTTTTCTATTTCATTTTTGATCACTTCTATTTTCTAAAATTCTTACTTCACACATTCCAAGTTCTGATCATTAGAAGATTTTCGCAGCTCTTTCTCTTTACTTTGAGAATGGTCCAGCAGCAAATGAAGATACCAACGTCTCCACTTCCAGAGGCTTTATCAGATTCACATGATCATGCTTGACTCCCCTCCAAGAAGTCATCTTCTCTTCAGTCACATTTAGAGACCTGAGGAGCCCAGCCTCTGTCCGTATCTCTTTCAATGTTCTGCTTCCTTTGTGCAGTAGACCGTAAGTACTTTTAAAATGTTAAATTAACTTGCCTACTTAATCCTATATTTTAAGGCAATGAACCATTCAAAACATTAATCAATTCTGATTACCGTATGTACTTGAGTATAAGCCAACCCAAATATTAGCCAAGACACCTAAGTTTACCACAAAAACTGCACTAAAAATGTGCTGACAGGGCTGAGCCCTGGTGGCGCAGTGGTTGGATACAGGACTGTGGCCCACAGGATTGGCGGTTCATATCCAGCAGCAGCTCTCCAGGAGCAAGGCTGGGCCTCCTATTCCCACCAGGGCAGTGATGCCCACACACACACACACAAAACTTAAAAAAAAATGTGCTGACAAACATGGCTTATACACAGTATATATGCTAATAAGTGAGCCTATAGGACAGAATTGAACTGCCCTTTGGGTTCCGGCACTGTACATCTTTATTACACTGTATACTTAAAGACACTGTAAATTGTCAATAATCCCATTATATTTAGTATTAGCAACTAATCCTTTACTAAAACAAAACAAAAAAAACCCATGTCAGCAGTATAAAAATAGTTCAAAGAAAGAACTTTCATTTACTAATCAATTTTATGGCACAAATGGCTTACTATTGTTATTATCTACAAAATACTATTTATAAGCATTAAGCAGCTTATCACAGGACCCAGAAAGAAATGATCATTAATTTTGTCTTAAAGTGGTACATCATAAAGTAGGAGGTAACAAAAGATATAATAGGGGGCTGAGCCCCGGTGGAGTAGTGGTTGTGCACAGGACTGCGGTCCACTGGGATGGAGGTTCGATTCTAGCTCCGCGGAGCAAAGGCTGGGCCTCCTACTCCCACCACCTGAGGGCAATGATGCCAAAAACAAAACAAAACCAAACAAAAAACAAAACAAAACAAAAAAGATATAATAGGGAACACTGTTACATTCATTTTAAAATTCTTTTATAATATTGTACCATCCACATTACTAGCCAACAGCATTATTATGGAGTCTACAAATAGATAACAGTGTCTCGATAGAATTTAAAAAACGAAAAGCACTGACAATCAATTCTGATTACCATATATACTTGAGTGTAAGCCAACCCAAATATCAGCCAAAACACCTAATTTTACCACAAAAACTGCATTAAAAATGTGCTGACAAACTGGCTTATACACCAGTATATACGCTAATAAATGAGCTTATAGGACAGAATTGAACTGCCCTTTGGGTTTCAACACTGTACATCTTTATTACAGCAGACAGCCTCATGGGTTCAAACTGCATACTTTGCAGTTAGCAGTCCAACTCACAACCCACAATGCTACCAAGGCTCCCTGTATAGAATTACAGTAGCAAATATTTCTGACATTGACAGGGGTCGGCAAACTCTTCAGACTGAAGAGCCAATCCTGTCCCTCCTAACAACTTTAAAATCACTCCAGAGCCTGAAATGTTTTTCCAAACAAATGAAATTACTGAGATCTGAAATAATAACCTTCAAATGTTTTCAATTTTACTTCAAAGCCTCACATTCACACTAAAAGAGACACATATGGCTCGCCAGCCGCAGTTTGTTGACCACTGTACAATAATAGTACAATCACAGGGCTTTATTTCTTGTTGGCCCCCAGGTGGCAGTGTGGCACACAGCAACAAAGATAACTACCTACTGTTCTTGACCTTCACAATACGAAAGCAATGTCTTTTAATAAACATAGCTACTCATAAAACTGTTTCTTTTTTTAATACTTTTATTGGGGGCTCTTAATCTCTTATCACAATCTATACACTCCTCCAATGCGTCAAACACATTTGCACATATGCTGCCATCATCATATTCAAAGCATTCTCTTCCCACTTGAGTCCCTGATATCAGCTCCACATTTCTCCCTCCTCCTTCCCCCACTTGCCCTCCTGCATGAACCCTTGATAAGTTATTGAATTTTTTCAGCATATCTTATATCATCTTCCATTGCCCCGCACCCACTTTTCTGTTACTTGTCTCCCATGGTGGGGG